>MJUU01061986.1:29102-87407 GCA_002080025.1 Modiolus philippinarum
TTTTTTTTTTTTTTTTTTTTTTCGATGTTGCGATCGTAGGTGCAGCAGACGCATTGCTCTAGTTATAATTTCCAATTCGACCTATGAGGAGTATTTCGAAGACTAATAATAAAAGCGGTTGTCTTTCTTTTAAGAACAGCAATATTTCAAAACAAATATTGACACATGTATCTTTTAGAATAATTGTTAATTTCTTTCTGGGGTAATACGTGCAAAGATCAAGTCCAAGACAAATTATAAATTAGATTTTGATGTAATGAAAACTGTACTTGAGCAGTTCTTTTGAAAAATGAAGCAAAAATAATCAGTTAACAATAGAATTATCATAGGTTTTTTCCAGCCGGTGTACATGTTTATCTTTAATTACCAAGTTAAAAGAGTCACAACTCATTCGCTACTCGAGGGCTTGTGGCCGTTACATTGACTTCCTTTATAGATCTCAGTTGCTTACAAATATACTACTTAAGCAAGGGTACGTTACCAAAACTTAAAGTCATCACTACAGAAGTTTTACGGCCGACATCGAGATCATTTGGATCGTTATGGGATACCTGTTTCCCAGATGACAACAGATCTTTAGTTTGTTTTTCTTTTGACCATTACAATGTTTCTGTTTCACAAATAAGAACAGATATCTTTGGGTAGATCCAGAGTTTGTTACCGGACTGACTAACATCAACTGTGACAAAACCGGACTTTTCACTGGCAGTGTGATGGGTGCCACGCGTGTAGCAGATCATGCTTACCCTTCCGGAACACCCGATGATACTCCCGGTTTCCAGTGGGATTTCACCCTGTTAGCGCTTTAGTTTTTTGTGTTGTCCTGTTCATCACACCGTCATCTTTTAGTTTTGTCTTTGTTGGTAATGTTTGTGACTCCGGTTTGTCCTTGTTATTGTCCGAATACTAAATAATTATATAGATAGAAGCTTGTCAGACTTTTACCTTGGTACTGTTTTAGTGTTAGAGAAGTAACACGTACCATGGATTTTAGTTGGTTTGTCTTAGGGTCAGCAAATGACATTAACCAATCAGTCACCAAACAGAACTTTCAACACCATAAGTTAAGCTGGCTGTGTGACGGGTGTCATGCGTGGAGCAGATCATGCTTACCCTTCCGGAGCACCTGATGATACCTCAGTTTTTATAGGGGTTCACACTGCTAGTGCTTTAGTTTTGTATCGTTCTTGTTCATTTTTGTTTTTTGTTTTTGTTTTGTCTTTGTCATACTGTCTCAATTCGTGTTGCTGTGAATTGCCGTGAGTTTGGATTTATGATTTTAGAATTTCCCTTTTTCCTCGTTCTTGCTTCGGTATTCGTTTGCCGATGTATTCAACACGGCGGGTGTCTCATAAGAAGCAGTAGATGCTTACTCTACCTGTACACCTGATCACACCCATGGTTTTTATTGGGCCCGTGTTGTTCATCTGTATGTGTGTCTTCATTTTTCTTTTTGTCCCGTTCTCAAGTGGTGTCCTTATTTCTTAGTGTTTCCGATGTTGCTTTTGTCCAAGGATCGCTCGTTCTTTTGACTGACGGTTCGGTTCTCACTTACTTTAGGTAAGGCGAGATAAAACTCTGCACCAACCTCGAAATGCAAGTTCAAATACTATGAATTGATTTTTCTGTTTTGGAGAATGTCCTCTCAAAGACTAACAAGTATATACAGATTTTATTTTTATTGCACTTTAGAGAAAATACTGTATAGGGCTTTATATTCGCGGTACGAAATTTTCGCGGTTTACAGTGTTGGTTTTATTCGCGGGGTTTAATATTCGCGGATATTCAGTTAAAATCATTATATTCGTTTATATTCAGGTTTATAGTATTATATTCGCGGGTATAAATTTTCGCGCTACTTGTTATAAACGCGAATAGCGCGAAAATTAATACCCCGCGAAATTTAACAACCGTACACTAACCATTAAGCGGAATTTACCCGTGCTTCGCAATTTGTAGTATATAATATTTTATATCGACAATTTTATCTTTTCTGTGATTTAAGTTTGTGTTAAAGATTTGAGGGCATATAGTTTTGGTCTGTCTGTCTGTTTGTCTGATAGTCAGTTTACCTAATTGTCTGTCAATGGACTTTAATATTGGATATATCTTTTGAATAATAAGTCACGTGGCTAGAATATTTTGCATGTGTATTTCTCGTGAGAAAGACTTTCAGCCGGTATCAGAATATTTGAGCTCGTGACATTCGGCTTGGCATGTGATTAGTTTGCGTCAAAATTCTAACACTCGCATTTCTTAAGGCAAAATGTTTTAGCTAGTACAAAAATATTACAAGAATATATTCCAACTTGAACATTTGGTATACCCTTTAATTGGTGAGTTATAAGCCTTTAAAATTTTACATGATTCTTCCTTGAGGCAAGACATCATGACCTTGACTTTAACGTGTGACTATCTGATAAAATTTCATCACGTTCATCACAAAAACCCCACCACAGGAGGTTTGCGTCTGTCCTAAGTCAGGACATTTATTAAACCTATGTGTGTCTTGTCTGTTTTCTAGTTAGTTTACTTTATATCTATAGGAGTTTAGAATGATGTTTATTTCGCTAAACTTGATTACTTTTTATTTAGGGGCCGACTCCGACCTGCCGTTGGGTGTGGGGTTTCCTCGTCGTTCATTGAAGATCCTATGGTGACTTTGAGTTGTTCTTACTCCCCTTTTGGTCGTTGTCTATTTTACACATTCCCCGTTTCCCTTCTTTTTTCCTATTTTATTTTGTTTTAACTTTTTTTTTCATCTGATTTGATTGAGCTTTATAGCTGATGTTGTATAATAAACTTTTTCAAAGCTATGGCTTTCATCCTCAATTCAAAGTCTATTTTATAGTAATAAAACAATGGAATAATTTATGAGTAAATGTGTCTGAAAATCATCAGATTTTTTATTGAAAAAAAATAAAAGTTTCTTTATTTTATGTACATTTTTAAATATATGTGATTTTTGTGGGGTTTTTATTTTTGTTTAAGTCTATAGGACATTTGCCTAGAAAAAAAACCAGAGGAGTCTCGAAATCTGACACAAATTCCAAATTATGATGAGTGAGCCACATTAAAGTGATATGTTAAGAATTTGACTCTAATGTACTGTACTGTTCTATAAATTACGCTGATGTAAATATTTTTTTATCATTGCAGACACAGGGAAAGCAGTTTCAAACGATACAAGCAACAAAAAGCGTGAATATCCTCTGTGAGATAATAAATGGATTATTTTGCTCACCTGAATGCAAACCCCGATGGTTTCATGATATAATAATAATATACAATTATATTTGTATATATTATACACATATCAATGTTAAGAAATATTGATTGTTCAAACACGAAAGAATTTGAAAAATGCAGAATCCACAATTGCTTCGAGTGAAAAGCGACATTTTCACACTACAGATAGTTAAATTTTCAAATTTTTAAACACGAGACGAGCGTTTGAAAAATTTAACTATCGAGAGTGTAGAAATGTCAGTTCTCACGAGATACAGTTGTGGATTTTAATTCTCTAATGATTTCAAAGGGAATTTAGACAAAAACATGACCCACTTTTCTGATGATTCGAAATAAATGTGTTCTTTGAGCGTGACGTCAACAGGCATGGTCGTCTTTTTTCATGACGTCACAATGCTCAAGTCCGAAAACGGCAAAAATATATTTGAGGTCATAATTAAATGTCATCCAATCACTGGCCGAAAACAACTTTCTCTTGCTCTAGAGAGGAGAAAATAAGATTCTTCCGTAAATGACTGTTTCCCGTGTAAGACAGCCCATAGAAGACAAGGTCGCGTGAACCTGTCTTACACGGTTAAACGTCCAATCAAACGTTGCGATTTGTTTGACGTCACAATTGTTACCATAATAAAACTCCCTGAATGATTTGACGTAAGAAAATAAGAATCTATCACCAGAGGCAATGCAAGACAGGAGTAAGGGTAAGATTTCCAGTCTCGGACGAAGCTTCCTGAGTGCGAGATGCTTGAAACTTTACCCGAGGGTGTCTGAGATTCTCTTGTCTCGCACTTCTACTTGTGCTTCATTTTATTTTTCACTGTTTCAACTCTAAAATAAAACAAAATCCACACAAAAATATCGCCCTGTTTCCGTCTGTTTTCACAAAGAGCTATGTCCCTATTTGTAACGTCATAAAATCAGGAATGTATACCCGAGTGCGAAATATTTTCAAAGATGATTTTGTTGTATTTTCCTAAAAAAATTTACTTTAAATAGAGTTATAACAATTCATAATACACAGATTAAATCCACTTATGATCACTAATGAGGACATATGTATACTACAGACCCTAAATATTTGCCGGCAAATTGCACATTAATTTTTTGTCTTTACGCTAGTGTAAGACAAGGAAATCTCATACCGCTAAAAATATGAACCGTTGTGTCTCAAAAGGGAGAAACATATTTCTCCAACTGTTCAGGAACGTTGATACAGAAAAATGAGAGAAAAGTGAAAAACAAAATAAAATCTTTTTTGGCTCACCGATTTCACATCAAGACGCATTTTAGTCTTTTAAATTATTGGACTGAATATAATATACAACTTCATTAGATTGTTTTATCTCTGACTTTTCATGTTCTAACATAATATCTCTTCTATTAAGACAAGTATTTTGATAATAAAAACATAGTCTTACCACTTACAAAAATATGGAACTCCATACACCGACCAGACATGAAATGTTGCAAACACTTTTTTATGTTCTGTGTGTAAAATATAAAAACTGTTATTTTAATTTGGAACATTGCTTATGGCATATCTTTGCAATTGTTATACTTAATTACTCAAAGAGGCTGAAATGCCGTTGCAAACATGGTTTTTATATGTAATTAATAATCAGATAAGAAATAATAAATAAAACAAAAAACTAAACCGAAATACATGTGAAACTGATAGAGAACAAATAACCAATAGGATCTAAATGGAAAAGCCAAAATGCAGCTAAGGACAGAGCTATGCATGAGGGAGATACTCCTTAGTTTTAAACATTTTTTTGAATTAGAATATTGCAAGTTTCAAAACAAAATCGGTTTTTGTTCAGGACCGAAGTACCTTTTAATTGGTTGGTAAGTATATTCGGGAACTAGCAGTTCACGAGCAAATGCATACTTTCATACTTTTAACCATGTAATGTTTCCCGATGAGTCAAAGTTGTACAACCACAATATTTAATTTAATGTGCCTGTATAAAAGAAGGTCATATTAAAAGAAATGATAAAACGGTAGTTCATTTAGTCTATAAATAACATGGATTGAATAATTATTATTATCTACCTATTTATTTGTTTCTGTTTACATGATTTTATTTAAGTAATGTCATGAACTGATGTGATTTTTAAAAATGGAAACACTTCAGGTTCCTCACTGTGAGGTTCCTCGCTGTGTTTGAGACCGTACAGTGACCCCTAGATGCTTTGTTTTGGATCGTTTTAACCTTGAGATGGGATGTTGTCTCCTTGAAATTTACCCCATTTCCTTTTTTTCATATTTAATTGTCCATTTGTTGATATAAAAAGTGTTGTATGTAGACTGGATTTCATTTTATTGTGTCATATCAAAAATAAGTTTATTTGAAATGAGCTACGTTTGAGTAATTGCACAACCATGCCTCTGCAAGGTAGCGTTTTAAACCTTACAACTCAACTGAAATAAAAGAATATGACTTCTTCCGTAAATGATGGTTTACTGTGTGAGACGACCCATGTGAAATCGATGCACGTGACCTCGTCTCCCATGGTAAAATGACCAAGTGTTCATTTTTGTGATACAATAATCATAACCATGACTAAACATCATAAAACACCTGACGTCATAATGTAAGGTACACTCAAACGGCGGCGATTTTACTCGCACATTATAGGTTTTCAGATGTTTGTTGTCATATTTTACGGAAGAAATATCTATTTAGTATCTCATAATTTCTCACTTTATTACTCATGTAAGAAATTCTTCGTCTTATTCTCTCGTTTTGCTGCTCTCCACTCGAGAAAAGACGGAATTTCTTACATTCATGAAAGATACCCCGATCTTTGATCTGCTCTCATGTTAAAACCTATTAATCTGTAACATGCAAATCTTCGACTTGAAAAAAAAATTAAAAATCGAAATCCTTTAAATAATATTTAAACGGAGTCAAGTCCTATGCAAGAAACTAAGCACCAAACAGACGATCTATATGTTTCTCTGTCTTTCCTGTCGCATCAACTGTAATATCTTTTTTTTTTCTAGTTTGGCGCAGCTAGTGGCTTCTTGGAATTCTTTTCGCTTTTCTGCATGCGATTTTCAAAATCCATGACATAAACACCACTACCTTTATTACATGGACGTACAACACTATGCAAATCTGACTTTCAATCGGAAAGTAAGCGATCTTTCTGATTTTGAGATTTAAGGGATTGTTCTTATTTACCTAATTGATGATATCCTCTTTAACCAATTTGAGATAAGGGTAAAGCCAGTCTTCCCGCAAAGAGGGAGGTGTCCAGTTAGGTATTTTCTTTTCTTTTAAACCTTCATTCCAAAAATATGTGAAACATCATAATCCGTGTCGTATTTTTTTTCAGTTTCATCTTCATAAAAATATATATTTCATTACTCTCACGAATATGGTGTCTATAATTCCTAATTTTAGAGGTGATAAAAAGCAGTAAATATTATATGTGAAAAAAATTGAAATTTATATCATTGTATATATATTTATATAATTCATTAATAAAAAGAAAAAAATTAGCTTTTTTATTTACTTTCAAGAAGAACAACGGCAGTAGAATACCGAAGGAACAAAGGAGAGAAATTTTAAAAAATCGAAGTCCAAAGACACGGCCAAAACGAGAACACAGAAAACAATGACGTTAGACACAAAAAACAATAACGTTAGTCAGATACAAAGCACAGAAACAGAAATTACAACATTCATTAGAATCATGTTAAAGTTGAATATAATATTGAGTAGTTTCCTATTTGTCAGAAAGTGGCTTACCTTCAATGTTTTCAAAGGGTAAAAAACATATGTTAACTATTCACATCACGTCAATAAATCAGTAATATAGTAAAAGCAACATTTAATATAGCATATAGTTCAAGAATTATAACAATTTGTAGCTTCATAGACGTGTGGATTATATTGCTGCATTCGTAATGTCTTGCTCTTTTCACGACGGCTTTAATGGCGACTGAAAATTGATTCGTCATACAGAAAGACAT
This sequence comes from Modiolus philippinarum, assembly GCA_002080025.1. Lineage (NCBI taxonomy): Eukaryota > Metazoa > Mollusca > Bivalvia > Mytilida > Modiolidae > Modiolus > Modiolus philippinarum. The sequence continues at coordinate 36,337 of MJUU01061986.1, forward strand.
CACGATGACGGTTTTTGAAAATACGATAGAAAAACTATATTCAGACACTGCAACCGGGTGTACAATTATCAACGGAAGGATATAGGGCAAATGCACATGGTAACATCTAAGCAATGGAACTGGAACAACACTTTTATCTTTTTATTTTTTTATTTTTTATTTTTTTTTTTGTTTTGTACTTTCATTTTGATTTCACAATAAGGCCTTCAAAAAATGTTAAAAACGGATGTCTTTTTGTGTAGCGTCGTTCGCCTACATCATAGTAAAGAATGTTCACTTGACATGCATCACAATCAGCAGACGATGATTGTTATAGCCAATTGTTAAAGGTATTATTAATCAGTACTTCGCTTTCCCTTTCAAAATGCAATGATTACCGCGCAACTAAGCACGTGAGGTTGACGCCACTGTTAACCACTGCAGCAGGTACCCATAAATTGTAATAGGGAAATCCTATTTTTCTAATTTGAGGATTATTGCGCAATTGAACACGTCAGTTCAACATCACTTTTTAAGAATTTAGTGTGTAATCAAGAAGAAAAAGTAAAACGTTACATTTTTGGAACAATTACTCATATAATAAAACAATTAGCTACTTTCGATTTTGGTTAAGACCACAACCCCCGAAATCCAATAATTGCCCCTGTCGTAAACGGCCTTGGTAATAATAGTATTTGCATATTATTGACTATTGCACAATACCTCATCTTTATTTATAAACTTCTGGTTTAAAATTTACACATTACTGTTCTTATTCTTTTTATCATATCTATATTTATAAATCTGGCTAAGCGATATTGCAATACATCTACACACCTGTTCCAAGTACCACCTATAGTAAATGTTTATAATACTTTTAAACTTCCACAGGGAAACAGAAAAATTAAACCCCGCCCCGTTTTAGCAGGATGAAACTGGACGCCATTTTGATTTTCGAGAAACTGAAATTCCTATTGGTCAATAGTCTTCTTCGCATGCGTTCTCCTCATTGCGCAAGCGTACTCCTCACTTCCCCCCAAGAACTATCTATATAGCTGGGCTATTCCATAGCCTAGCTAAATACCTCTGATACACGTTTCCCTGACAAGTCTGATTCCCCATTTGCTTCAGGAAGCAAATAGACAAAAAAATAACATTAAATTGTATGGCTGCATTAGAGTCACAATAGGGTCTGTAATTCTCGTTAAATTAAGTAACTTCCGGGCACATACCCGGAAGTTATACGAAAATATATGACGTTTCAAACAAAAACTTGAATTACGCATCACCAGTAAAGGTCATATCCAAGATTATCGGCCAGATATTCAAAAATATACATTCATTGCTTCGATCACAATTAATTATATATTTTATACCCTCATGCATAGCTCTATCCTTAGCTGAAGTTTGGCTTTTCTATTTAGATCCTTTGGTTATTTGTTCTCAGTCAGCTTTTACACGTTTTTGGTGATTGGACTTCCAAATATTTTGGTTTTATCATCAACTGATGAGACATAAGTTGTCGAAATGCGCATATGCAGAAAAAAAATAACAGTAACTTCGGTAATTTGTTATTTATACCATATCGTCCTTGTTATTTTGTAAACATAATTAAAATTTTATAAAATGGAATCTGTTGAACTAGAATAGGCCGATTGTTAAGCTCCTGTTAGCAGTATAAAAGTGTGAAAATTGGACTAGAAATTCAATCTAGATAGGGTTTTCAACATGTTTAACAATAGTTATCTTTACACTTTGGGAACGTACTTATGTCATTTAACTGTTTTTTTTTATCTATGATTTTGGTGTTCATTATTCCCCTGTCGATCGATATTTATTGATGAGTATTGAACGGCCGATGCTGACCATATATCACATAACCGAGTTTTGTGTATACATTGTAAAAGTGTGTTTCATATCAAACAATTGCGCCAAATTAAACTCACGTGTTCTTTTTATTTGTTTAGAGACAAATCTACATGTATGGTATAATGTTACATTATAAATGAAAACCTCCTCAAGTAAATCCAAAAATCAGATCTCTCATAACCAAAAGACTTTATATCGTACCAAAGATAGTGTCAATTTCGATAACAATATGTAGTTTTCCTGACGGAAAACACTGTTACAGAGAAAAGAAAAAAAAATGACAGATTTAATCGTTTTTTTTTTTTTTTACGCAATTATAACTTATGGTAAATAAAATACATCGAAATAATAAAGATTATTTAGAGCAACTTATACCGAACATTTAAATATTGAAAATCTAAGATTTTTTTTTTTGTAACTGATGTGCTTAATCTTCAGACCTGTTTTTGCTATCTTTTTGCCTTCGGTGTCCGTCGTTTGTCTGTCTATCTACCACAAGTCGAAAACTATTCATTCAAAGGTATTGTTAAAATAAACCACTGAGCAAATTATAATCGATCTTGGAAAGAAAATTCTATCTGGCAGGCATCTCATTAAAATTGGCCACAAGCAGGGAATATTCCGGTAGTTTGAACATAAAATCCAAATGAAACATTCACAGAATTATCTGAAAGAACTAGCCTAATTAGAACAATTTGAAGTAGTCAAATTGGACCCAATGGAAAACGTGTTTGTTCATCGCAGAAACTACTAGTCCAATTGAACAAAAGGTATCCGGCACGTCAGCACCTCACCCAAGATGGACGCTAGCAGGGAATATTATTTCACGTTGAACCCCATGGAAGAACGCATTCAAAGATTTTTTCTTAGTACTGGTCCAACTTAGCCAAAATGGCCCTTGCATTGTCTTTTCGAAAAAAGTACCCTATAGATCCTTACCTCATCTAAAGTTCTGGTCAAAGTATAAAGTCGGATAGATTTGTAAACACATTAAAAATCATCTTTGCACCAACTACTTTTCCAATTAGAACAAAAAAATTACCAAACTGATCAAATATAGCATAGTATTACATTAGGACAAATCAGATCGTTGAAACGTTTGTCTGGCAGTCGTTTTTCAGGCGAGCGATACAGTCTCTATTTTATAATTAAATTTGTCCTTTTTGAATTTTTTTCATGTACCTACGAAAGTTAAAGAAAATTATCAAAAAACAATATCTGTATAAAACAAGAAAAACGGTTGTTGTGTCACCGTTGCTTTTTGAGAGAAATTGTCTTTAAGTACATAGCTAGGAATTAAAACAGCTTACGTATAAACTAAATGAAAATGAGAATTGAAAAATTGAAATAATCTTGAGGTTATATAATATAGTTTTTTTTCTTGATGTTTTTATAACCCGTTAAATTTGAGGGTTATTTGTTTCACGATATTCGTTTGTCTATGGATATAATAATCATAACCAAGAAGTACAAATTTTACAATTTAATACGTGTTCTCACTTCAAAAGTAAAAACATAGAATCCTCGCATAAAATATAACAAGATAAATTTCCACAATAATCAATATAATCCCTTACGGGTTAAATGTCTATTCAAAGGTCTTAAATGCCGAAATTGACATGAGAAATACAAATGATTAATTTTCGGATTATCTTGTCCTTTTCCGACAATGTTATGTAATGTTGCGGGATTAACTTAAAGGTATACAATGTCATTCAATTAAATGTAAGAAAAGTAAATTTATAAAATCAATAAGGATCAATGAAAATTACAATTATTCAATAACGGTGTTTTTGACAGTGTCTATAGATTTTAATTTATTGTCTTAAAGCTTCTTTAGATATCAATTTATCATTTGTGAGCCAAAAATTAAACACAAAATGTCCATCAATTCTGGAATGCATTTTCTCCAGGTTATATTTTCTTTTAAGATTTATTACATAAACTTTCACGGGTCTCGGAAATTTATAATCTTCACTATAACAAGACACGAGATACTTATTGTACAATAAAAATGTCATGCACATATACTGTTGCTGATATTAAATGAAGTATATAATGGTAAAGGTACAAATAATGTCATACTCATGATAAATAAATAACAGTGTCAAAAATTATATAATTTGTCAAGTAGCCAGAGCATATGCAGCATAAAATAACGTGATTTTTATCAGATATGCTGATTGTACATTGGTATAAACTGTCAAGAAGAATTATATATATATATATATATATATATATATATATATATATATATATATATATATATATATATTATTCTTAAAATCAAAATTATTTTTAGATAGTGGTAGTTTGCTGCATAGCCCTTCTTCGTATCACTGAAGAAAAAGTACTGTCATGCAATAGAGAGTCTGTTCCTTGACAATGTTTTAGCATAATGTATCAATTCAGATGAAAACAATGCCGCATTCAAATACGAAAGGAATTATCTTAACGAAAATCTGGTTCATTCATGGCAGAAAAAAAGTAAATCTGTAATAAATTCGAATGACTTTTTAAGATTTTACAGGAATACTGGCTTCTCACTGATACTGCCAATATCTACTGAATTACATGATGATTTTTTGCCAAATCCTTACGAAGTTTTGAATTTGATTTGTTTTCTTCGTTATTTGCCAACAGTGTTCACTCATGAGTGTAAAGCATGAATGTAACATTTGTAACATCAATGATTTCATAACATAAAAAAGATAACAAAAATCACCTACAATGACCGAAAAACATATCTAAATGCCACAAGGTAAATAGGAACTGTACAAGAATAAAACCCACAATAAAAAGTTAACTACGATAGGAACTCGGGACACCACTAGAAAAGGCCAGCGGTAGGGTTAAACCGGTTTATGGGTACCCTCATAGCTCATACCTCAAAGAAAGTTAACGACGGCCCCTAGCACCAGTTTGAGCGGAATTTATTGCTAGATGATGAACAATATTACATCTATGCATCGCACTCATGAATGCGGGATCATCATCAAACATAACATAAACTGGCACTGTGTTCTCACAACTGCTGTCATTCGTTATCCGACAAATAGGTTCTGTAAGTCTAGTCATGTGACTCACGAGATTCCATGATAAACAGACAATGCGAAAACGCTTCCCGCTAAAACATGAGGTCTGAAGATTGTGACGTTCAAATATTTGTTTGAAACCTCATATATTCTGTTTGAAATGTAACTTCCGGGTACAATTTTTTATTCCGGAAGTTCTAAAATTGTACGAGACTTACAGGCCTTATAGATTACAACCACAACATATTTACAACCACAGTGCACTCATTGCGACAATTGCATGAAAACTTGGCATTATAAAATAGTGAGATATGGACATTATAAACAGGTTGTCAGCAAATCATTTTTAAATTACAAAATTAAATGTCACAATTTGGGGAAAAAAATGATGGTATATCCATAAGAAATTATCTCAAGCATAAGTACACAATAACTGAAATATGTAGAGAACAAACTATCTCTCAAGGGTCAGCTTTGTTTAAAAAGACTGTCACTGATATACCTATGCCTTATGATTGGTGCTATCTCTCGAGTATCGATTCAAATGAGAAACATACACTCTGCAAGCAGGCGTAAGCAGGAGAAGTTTGAATATTACTGTTCATATTATAGGGAAAATGATAATTTCTAACTTGAGTTGTTTATTGTATTATGTGTTATATGCTTTTCGATTATGCATTATTGACATTGTATGAATACGTATGAAATTTATTGATGATTGGAGGACCTGGGTTAGCATTAAATTTTCCAATCGTTGAACTTTTTCAATATTTTCGGTATTACAACTACATATGTTCATGTCGACTTTTAGCAATTTTCCACAATTTATACCGTCCCGTTTTCTGTTTTAGTGATCATCAAAACTACCCTGTTCCCAAATATTATTTGGTTCGTTCAGGACTTGATTTAATGTAGAAAGATAAGCTCTAATTCAATTTGTATTTGATTTAATATTATTTGAAATGCAAAATGCTGTAGTATAAACATGTGTGAAAGTAAGCATGAATAATGATAGTAAATTCTTATAGTTTGAACAGAAATACAAGGGTGGTCTAAAAAGTATATCCTGAAAAATGTATTTAAGATATATAAAAAAAATTAGAAAAATCTACCGTTCCATTTTTTGTATAAATTCATAATTAAGTGTGTTAAAACCAGTAGAATTGCGGAATATCTGCTTGAAATTACCTCCCTTGCAAGAATTCTGACATATTTTCAGTATTAAATATCATCGCCAAAAAAAAATGACAGTTATTTCACTCGTTATAATCATGACTAAATGAATATGTAATTGCTGTGTGAAAAAGAAAATAAATATTAAAATCTGAAAATTGTTATCATACCTACGGCAATGATTCTTTTGCATTTATTTCAATACTAGTAAAGTGAGAAATAGAGTTATTTCCCCATACCCCATTCTACCTGCTTAAAAGATTCATAATGAATTTACGTACTTACTAATAGCAAAAAGAAGGGAAACGGGGAACGTGTCAAAGAGAAAACGACCAAAAGGGGAGTTATAACAACTCAAAGCAACCATCAGATCTTCAATGAACGGTGAGGACACGGCCCCACACCCTACTGCAGGTCGGAGTCGGCCCCTAAATAAAGAGCAATCAAGTTCAGCGAAATAAACATCATCCTAGACTCCTATAGACATAAAGTAAACTAACTAGAAAACAGACAATACACATAAAGGCTTTGTAAATTTCCTGACTTAGGACAGGCGCAAACCTGCTGCGGCGGGGTTAAATTAGTTTTATCGGGCCCAAACCTTCCAAACTTACTTTCTAAATAAGTATTTATACTATAGTAAAAAGTGCATAAAATCACAAATGGTTTTCCGTTGAACAAACTTATTCATAAAGGATATAAATACAGCATTGTTGTTAAATCTTTACCTCATTATTGTATTGGCTAAAAATATTGATCAGCCTTCCAATGCATTACACCGTAACTTAATTATAACAGTTTTTCATATAAGCAGTATATGCCATTGAACAATAGCATGTTCTTCTTTCATAATTAATAATGTTGTTATACGAATTCTTTTTGAAGCATTTCAATTGAAGTTGCAACTGTAATAAGGCTTTATATCATAGTCAACGGAAATTAAGTCCTTAGGTAGCTGTCAGTAACTACGAGCTTTTTCAGGACAGTACCCGTGTGTATTGTCTTCATGTTGTATGTACTTCATTGTAAAGGTACTCGTCTTGATAAGTTGGACCTTTTTCTACATTGATTTTTACTGTGAGTCTTTTTGTGTATTTATTTTTTATCCATTCACCACATATAGAGGGAGGGTTTGGATCCATGAAAACGAGTTTAATCCCCAACGTAATTTTTGATGTTGTTTTATTAACATTTTCCCAATTCACTTCAATTTTAAAATAAGAAGTCCTTGTTGGTTTTGCTGTATTTGTAAGGGATTTTTAGGCCATAATGAAAAATGTAATGATTAAGGGACGTAATGTCCAGAAATAAGCAAGTTATTTATGGTGTATTTTTATTATATATTTATTTTTGATAATTTCTATTACATGTTTAGATTTGTTTTTCTCAAAGAACATAAAATCTACACTAAGTCATTCAAATTGGTCACCCGCCTCGTTTTTGAATTACTTCATAATTATAGCTATACATCCAGTCATCTTCAACATTGTAGCAACGAACGTCTTAACGATTTTGACTGCTTATCTGTACATTTATTAGGCTATAAAAAGCAAGGTGTCATGATTTAGCTAAATAATTATAAAAAGGACTCGCTGTGTGATATTCAGTTTCATTTTAAACTGCCTTAATTAGTTTAAGAGCTTCCTTGAGGTACGTAAATTAAAAAAAAATCAATATTATTTTCAATTATATTGCAATTTAATAATTTCTTGTTTTATCGATTCTTCAAATATTTAAGGTAGTAAACATGCAATAAGATATAAAAAATAATTTAGATTTTTAAGAACTGCATATATGGTATGACGTCTCAAATCTATATGATTATTATTAAGATAAATAACAAAATATCGAAGTGATTGTAAATTTAGTTTCTGCATATGACTATTTCGACACCTTTTATGCAGAGAAGATAACTGGAAACAATTACACCAGATGTGGCTCTCGGCTTTTATAGGAATTCACACTGTGAGTGCTTTAGTTTTTTTGTGTTGTCTTGTTATATTTTAGTATTGTCTTCGTGGATTATGTTTGTGGTACCGATTTGTCATTGTCCATGTTTGAATACTGAATAATGATTATTACAAAGCTTTTCAAAATTTAACTTGGTACTGTTTGAGGGTTAAAGAAGTAACACGTACCATGATTTTTAATTGGTATTTGTTTCAAGGTTAGCAAATGACAATAACCAATCAGCTACATAACAGATCTTTCAAAAACATATTTTCCTCACTTACTGTGTGACGGGTGCTGTTAGCAGAGCAGGGCATGCTTACCCTTCCGGAGCACCTGATGTCACTCTCAGTTTCACTGGAGTTCACACTGTGAGTGCCTTTGTTTTGAATGTTGTAATTTCTATTTCTGTGCTTTGTATCTGTCTAACGTCATTGTTTTCTGTGTCTAACGTCATTGTTTTTTTGTGTCTAACGTCATTGTTTTCTGTGTCTAACGTCATTGTTTTCTGTGTTCTCGTTTTGGCCGTGTCTTTGGACTACGATTTTAGAAATTTCACTCCTTTCTTCCTTCAGTATTCTACTGCCGTTGTTACATAGCCGAAAATTACAAACACATGCCACAAATCACCAGGGAACTGCACACAAAAACAATAAAAAGACAAAAGACAAACGAAGACAACGATAAGAGCTCGGGATAGCCGGACCACAGGAAGAACTGGTGCCGCTACCAAGTGAGGATCAAATCAAAAAATTTGGAAGACCATGATAAAAAAAAATGAAAAATCTAATAACCAAAATAGTCAAGAGTAATTAACTGTGTGGTTCGTCAGAAAAGGGGGGTGGGGGGTTAAAATCCGGTAGGGCCGTCCAAAATTAATTTTGCGTTTAACGTTAAAATAAAACCTCGAAAGGAAGGAAAAAAACAATCTAAGTTTCGAAACAAAAAAAAAACAACTATTTTTTGCAATTTCATTTTGAAGTTTTGACTGGCAATAATCATTTTACTTTCATTTGCCTTGCAACTTCCATTTTCAATTACAAACGGGTATTGCGTGATTTCAAAATTGACGACTTCAAAACCAAACCACCTGATTGCGCTTGCTCCACTTCCCCCTTCAATTACAGTGCGGCTGGACACGTGATAACCGGTGACCTAAATATTATAGACAATATCAAACTAAGAGAGGTTTTTTCAAAAGGTCCCAAATTCCGTGAACCCCAGCATATCAACTGGAAGTACAACTTCAAAACTGCGATGGATGCAGTTGAGGACTATGCGAGGAAGTGGGCAAAGAAAGAGAAAGAAGATGTCGAGACGCTGTCCGACTGGATCAGGTCCATTAAGTCGTTAATTGTGAATCGTATTCGGCGTTTGAAAACATCAATGAAATCCAGAAATCCCAGTATATTTGAAGATCCCCTCGTTAGGAAAACTATGGACAACCTCCATGAAAATTACGTCATTGTCCATGCAGACAAAGCTTCTAACAACATACTGTTCGTTTCTAAGAAACACTATCTTGACTGTCTGGTTAAGGAGATGGGAATTGACAGTTCATCAGGAAACCCTACTTATACTCCCACTACACTATCAAGGGAGGAGATTTTTTGAAAATCACAACTCTGTTTTTGCATCCTTGGTATCAAAGCGGATGATGATAACAATCAGCTCCCCTACATCTGCTGGGTCCCTAAACTTCATAAGAACCCATACAAACAGAGATTTATTGCGGGGTCTTCCAGATGCACCACTAATCCACTTTCTAAGCTCCTTACTACTTTATTGACCGCAGTCAGAGATGGCCTGAAAAGTTACTGTGATAAAGTCTACTCCACGAGCGGCGTCAATCAGATGTGGATTCTAAAAATTCTAAAGATCTTCTCGAACAGCTATCCTCTAGCAGTCTTACCCATTGCCACAGCATACAAACCTTTGATTTTTCTACTCTTTATACTACCCTGCCACACAATAAATTGAAAACAGTAATTTCGGATTTGATACATCAATGTTTCTGCACTAAAAACGGAGAACGCAGATACACTTATTTAGTAGTAGGGAAAGACAAAACATATTTTGTAAAGAACCACACTGAGTCAAACAAGAAGTACACTGAGAATGACGTAATCAAAATTTTGGAATTTTTAAATTAAAAGATAATATTTTTGTCGAATTTGGAGGCCGTGTTTTTCAACAGACAATCGGGATTCCCATGGGAACTAACTGCGCGCCACTTTTTGCTGATCTCTTCCTTTTTTCGTATGAGGCGAAGTTTTTACAAGGGCTTGCACAGAAAAAACAAAAACATTTAGCCCAGTCCTTTAGTTTCAGCTTCCGCTACATAGACGATGTACTTTCTCTTAATAATCCAAAATTCAAGGAATATTTACACCAGATCTATCCCAATGAGCTTGAAATTAAAGAGACTACCGATACACCTACTTCAGCTTCGTATTTAGATCTTTTAATTTACATTGACGAAAATAGACGTTTGAAATCTAAGCTGTATGACAAACGTGATGATTTTAACTTCCCAATTGTGAACTTTCCCTTTCTGAGCAGCAATATACCTACCTCTCCAGCCTATGGAGTGTACATTTCACAGTTGATTCGTTACTGTCGGGCATGCAGTTTATACGGTGACTTTTTAGTTAGAGCAAAAACACTGACCCAAAAGCTGCTTAGTCAGGGATTTGTTCAGCCTTTGTTACTTTCATCCCTTCAGAAATTCTATGGCCGTCACCATGACATCATTGACAGATATGACGTGTCTATGTCCCAAATGAAAACGGGCATTTTCAGCTAAATTTCACGTCTTCACGGATTTGACATATTCGGATTTGACTCAACCCTGGATTGCCTCACTGATAGTGTGACGGGTGCCGCTAGTGGAGCAGGACATGCTTACCCTACCGGAGCACCTGATGTCACTCCCGGTTTTCATGGGAGTTCACAATATGAGTGCCTTATTTCTTAATGTTATCTTTTTATTTCCGTGCATTGTAGCTGTCTCACGTCCTTGTTTGTCTTTGTATTTATCTGTTACCGTTTTTGCCATGTCTTTTGACTTCGAATTATGTAGTCATCGCTTCCCTTGTTCCTTCGGTATTCTACTGCCGTTGTTTGCACGTCTCTCATCAAGTCCAGACCCGACTAATAAATACCTGACATATCTCGCCCAAAACTCAGAAATTTCGAAAATGCATAGATTTTTTTTTAAATTTAAATAACCTACGGGTGCGGTTGACGTAAAACATATAATTAATTTTGGACGGACTAATAAATGAATTTCAAACAATTTTTACACTTTCTAATATGAAAAAGAAAGGAAATGGGTAAATGTTGAGAAGACAACATCTCAACATCTCATCCCCAGGTTCCAACGTAAATTATATCCTTAGCTAGCTGTCAGTAACTCATTCTAAAGGTACTCGTCTGGATAAGTTGGACTTTTTTCTAGTTTGATTTTTACTGTGAGTCTTTTTGTGTATTTATTTTTATACACCCGTCTTTGACGGGACGCATTATGGTAAACAGGTGTCCTTTTGTCCGTATGTCCGTCCGTACGTCCGGCTGTCCGTCCCTCCACACGTCGTACTCTATTTAGGGAACGCTTGAACATTTTTCTTGGAACTTTGCAGGATTCTTGGGTATGACGGAAGAAAGCTCCCTACCGTTTTATTTTGTCGATGGATTTTTCGTTCCAGAGTTATGGGACTTTGATTTTTTCAAAAAAAGCTTGAAATTGCAATTTCGTCCACATGTCGTACTCTAACTAGAGAACACTTTGATCATTTTTCTTGAAACTTTGCAGGATTGTTGTGTATCACAAGAGAAAGCTCCCCATCATTTCATTTTGTCGATGAAATATTTGTTCCAGAGTTATTGGACTTTGATTATTTAAAAAAAGCATGAAATACCATTTCCGCCCACACGTCATATTCTAGCTAGAGAACGCTTTATTCAATTTTCTTGAAACTTTGCATGATTGGACGGAAGAAAGCTCCCTATTATTTTATTTTATTTTTTTTTTTTGTTTTTTTTTTTTTTTTTTTTTTTTTTTTTTTTTTTTTTTTTGTTGTTGTTGTTTTTTGTTTTGTTTTTGTTTTGTTTTTGTTCTTGTTTTTTTTGTTTTGTTTCGGTGGAAGGATTTTTCGTTCCAGAGTTATAAGACTTTGATTATTTCCAAAAAGTATGAAATTGCAATTTCTGTCTACACATTGATCACTACCCCTAAACCAATATAAATTTTTCACTGTTTAACAACAGATGAAATAACTTATACTTATCAGAAGTCCCTTGTCATGTTTGTTCATATGGAGTTTTTAATTTCAAGAATCATTTAATCAGTTTGCTTTAAAGTGGCGCAGCTGTTTATTTAGCTATTCACCACACATGGGGATGGGGGGAACCAACAAAAAAAAAGTTTAACCCCACCGCAATTTTGCGTCTGTCCCAAGTCAGAACTTTGTTGGTTATTGGCTTGTCTGTCTTCTTATATAATTTTAGTTTCTTGATATTCGGGTTATTTGATGTAGTTTGTTTCTCTTTATTTATTCACTTTTTTACTTTTTGGTGTCATTTAGGGTTTGCTATATGGTGTGAGGTTCCTCAGTGTGTTGAAGACCCTACAGTGACTCTTAGATGCTTTGTTTTTGGTCGTTTAAACCTAGAGATGGGTTGTTTTCTCCCTGACAAATACCACATTTCCTTTCTTTTTAATATAACAAAGCATCTAGGGTCACCGTACGGTCTTCAAAACCGTGAGGAACGGCACACCATATAGCCAGCCCTAAACGGTCCCAAAAAGAAAGTGAATAAATGTAGTTTTAATGCAGTCTTGGAAATTTTATAATTATCTATTGGTGAATTGGCATACCTCTTACTATTCTTGCTAGAGATGTAAATGATTGAAGATATTACTTAAAAACTATTTTCAAAGCAACTCAGTACTTATGAAGTGTATATGAAAATTATTTTGATGAAATCAAATGATCAAAGATCTGATAGCACTGATGATAAAATCATAAGTGTTTCACAAACACAAATTCTATTTTGTATTCAATTTCATTTTTTTTAATATTTATATTCTTGCAAAAATGTATCATATTTTAGCATAAATGTTTTTTTAACACTGGATATTATTTTTTTATTTACAAATTTCGTTTATGTAATTTCATTGTTTTATCTTTATCTTGCAAAATTCATTTAAATTTAATATGATCTCACCCATGGTTTTTATTGGGTCCGTGTTGTTCATTTTTGTATATGTGCGTGTCTTCATTTTCTTTTCTGTGTCATGCTCATGTTATGTCTTCGTTTTTTTTGTTTTTCCGACGTTGCCATTGTCCTTGGATTGTTCTTTTTAGACTGACGGTTCGGTTCTCACTTACTTTATTGAAACATTTTTTTTTTTAATTTAGTTTAACATATTTTCATGTATTTAAGTATCACTAAAAACTATCACCTGAGACATCTCTTTGTTTTTATTCTATTTAACGTTTAGGATAAGACCTGTTTAAAACGTTTATACACACAATTTATTGCTGGATAGACGAGAAAGAGAACTTGAAATGCTGTTTTACCCGAGTCTGTTATTTTTTGTAATTCTTATTGTTTTGTCAAAATTTCAAGATCGTCTCTCTTTTTTCCCGATTCAATGGAAAATAGCGCAATCTTTTCATTTTGTCGCAGCTTCATATTTTGGGATATATTTTCAAACTTTAACTTTTGAAGGTTATTCAGATGATAAAATAAGAGTGAGATATTAGCCTTCTATTGAGCATTGGCTTACAGATGCCTTGTTTACTTTTGATATAGTCATCTGAAAGCATTAATATCGTTGGCATATTTTTATTTTATTTTTATGATTAATTACTGGACCTAACATTTTTAAAACTATTTTTCCGAAAATTGATGTTATTTCCTTCATTTTAGTGTACATGTATTTGTTTTCTTTGTTTGGTTTTGCTTTTTTCTTTGCAAAGGCCTCAGACCGTGCAAACAATATTGCGCAATCCAGGGGAACTAAGGAACCGTCCGTCTATCCAACCGCTTTAACTATTGAAGTGTCGAATTAATGCTACATATCTTTATTTATTCAACTTATTCAATGGAATATGTTTGTCATTACAAGTATCGTATGCCCAGAGGATCTAAAATTAATTGTTTTATAAAAACTGTTGTAATGTCCTTCCTAAGCGTGGTAATAATCACTTTTGGCTCATTTTCCTGTCATGGCAAATGTAATCGAAATGAATTCATGTGACTTTTATACAAATTTTTCTGATTATCGAGTATTTTCGACAACGAATGTCTCAATCATGCACAAAAGCTTAAGAATGATAATATTCACCATTCGTTCAGTTTGATTTCCAATTCGTCCATTTTGTTTGATTGTTTTTCTTATTCCCTTTTCAGATATGTATATTGCCTTAACACTGTTTGTACTGTGCTCGTTGGTACATTTTGATCCAGGTTTGTGTTGATTTGCTTAAAAATTAGACAACATGAAATCACCACAATATATAAAAACATCGTCAAAACATTTGAAGAATTATCTCGCACACAAATTATTGTTACTTATGAAATTATATATCAAATGATGTGATAACATAGACAAAAAATATTAAACCATTATCAGAACATTTTAAGAAATTTATGAAAGGGAGAATTCCAAAATCAAAACTCAAAAAATAAAAAATAAAACACGGCAATTCATATCCAACACGAATCGAGACAGCATTACAAAAACAAAACAAATAAACAAGAACGCAACAAAACTAAAGCACAAGTAGTGTGAACCACTACAAAAACTAAAGTATCCTCAGGATCTCCGGAAGGGTAAGCATGATCTGCTCCAAGCGTGGCACCCGTTACACTTCCAGTAAAAACTCCGGTTTTGTCAGAGTAAATAGTTGTCAGCCCGGATATAAACTATGGATTGACAAAAAGATATCTATTCACATCTGTAAATTAAAAAATATTGCAGGGTCTGGCAAATGATGGTGACGACGGTTAAAGTGATTAACTATGACTGAACATACCCTTGTTGTATAGGTTTTCATGACAGTAATTTGGATCTTGAAAAAACTGCTGTAAAGACTACAAGCATGGCAATAGCACACGAGTTGTAAAATGAAATCGCCATATGCCAGAGAGTTGAGAATATCATTGCTCAAAAATGGGAACGTCGAAACCATCAGGCCTGTCGTAAAGTTTTGTTTTCAGACGTCAAGAGTTATCATTATAGAGGTATAGGTCCAGGTATAATGCTGATGATGGTGTATTAGTTGTCTCTTTAATTTCGAGTTCAGTTAGGTAAATAAGATGGAGGTCTTTTTCTAGCCCTTGTATGAACCTGGCTTCGTACGGATAAAGAAACAAATCTTCTCAAAGTGGGGCCCTATTAGTCCCCATGGGTATCCCCAATGTCTGCTAAAAAACTTTCCAAAGTCTACAAATATCTTTTCAATCAAAAATTCCAGCATTGCTATGACATTCTTCTTTGTATACTTCTGTGTGAATCAGTGTGATGTTTAACAAATTAGGCCCCATCTTTACCTATCACTAAATGTGAATATTTTCGTTCACTCTTTTAGTACAGAAAGACTAGTCTAATAAATCTCAGAGTATTGACTTTAGCATAATATATGGGAGAATAGTATATAGTATAGAAAATTCAAATTTTCTGACACTGTTGCAGTGGTTGAGTTTCGTTGAAGATAGATATTCAAATAAGTCTTTTGAGTGTTTGAGAATCCTCATGTGACTCACTCGACTTGTTGAGTATACTTTATCACTATATACCTATTGGTCATCTTTTGACAGTAATGAAGTTAAGTGCTTGTGTAAGGGTTTTGTTGTGGCAGACCCAGCAATTATTTTCATCTCTTATACAAACACAACAAATGAAATCATCGCCATAACAAATCTCATCTTTCAAAGCTTTATCATAATTAAGATAACATTGTCATATAAAAATTTATGGAAAATTATTTCGTACGCGAATCATTATCATTAAATATAAAATAATTATGACACTACAGAAAATTATTTTTCACAACATAGTAGAATATCACCACAACATATGAAATCATCTATTACAACATATGAAAATATTACCACAACATACGATATCATCTTTATATAAAACATTTAAGGCCTAAATATAAGAAGTATCAGTGGCTAATTGAAACGGATATTTGCGACAATAAAACTTTAGAACCCCAAAGATCCTATAGTATTTTATTTCTAGAACAAAAAGCAACTCTTAAAATTACCGAATACCCATTTTTTATATTGCTGTTGCGTTGTATATGATTCCGATATCAAATTAAATTTACGTTTTAATATCATAATTGTATAAGATTCATGTTTCTATATTTTTATCGACAGCAATGACAGCTTTCTCTACCAGTCCCTCGGAGGTTACAATAGCATCAGATCCACCTGTGACACAAATAATGCCTTCTGTTACACCAACAATGCCTTTTAAGACACCAATAATGTATACCATATCATCAACAATGCTTTCTGAGCTTTCTGAGGCACCAATAGTATCTTCCGAGGCCGTGTCATCAATAATGCCTTCTGTGACACAAACAACGCCTTCTATGACACAGACAATATCTCCCGTAACATCAGCAATGCCTTCTGTAACACCTGATTCAGGGGCAAACAATTATTGCAGTGTCAATTATAGTGCAGTAGTAATTGTTACATTCTTTTCGATGTTCAACCTTATATTTGTCTCATTTTAGAGAACTCATAGCAATAATGTTGTAAAAAGCAACAATCAATTTTTGATAATACAAAGGAATCAATACATATGTTTTTGTGATCAAACCAATTAATGATAAAGTTTGAACGGTACTTTACATAGGGCTAGATTTTTTTTTAAATGTCAAATTTTACAAACAATGCACCATAAAAATTATATCATAATATCAAATATGATAAAAAAAATATAAATGTAGATTGAAAACAGCAATACATATTATGTAGTAATACGACAACCTGATAACAATTAATTTTACTTTTAGCATTAAATTTTATTCTAATATAAGAATGAAGTTACAGATTAATTTTTCTAACACATAACAATCACTGAAGAAAAGTTGGTCGGGTTTATATAAAAATATGAATGATAATGCCTCGGTAACGTTTGCTGCAAATGTAGGGCATATGATTCTGAATGCTTACAGTGATGAAAGTCATCTATTTAAACCTGTTAGCATCGGAGAATCAAGGCAAGGTCTGTTGCTGGATTTGAACCCATGCTTTGTTGTTATCTATGGCAACACCGCTTGCACTATGTCAAGCGCAATAGTACACGAAACCACCTAGGCTATATAAAAACCATGTCATATCTCCGCGTAGAAAATCTACAGTTGTATCACAGTACACGATGAACATTAGGTGGGTAGGTACATAAAGTGTATAGATAACAGTTTTGCACACAGCTCTATAAAATATGAATAAAAATGCGTTAGTAACGTGAGCTATAAAGGTAGGATACATTAATCAGAATGCTAACAGTGATGAAAATCATCTTTTTAAACCTTTCAGCATAGGAAAATCCAGCGACGTCTACGGCTATATTTTAACCTCTGCTTTGGTGTCGTCTATAGCAACACCGCCTGCACTATGTCAAGCGCCCAGACCACGCGGCCACCTAGGATATATAGAAATATAGCTTTCGGTGAACGTGTCATTCCTGCGCGTAGGAAATTTAGAAAAAAGGATGAGATTGCAACAGATAATATACATAAAGTAAATAGATAAAAGGGTTGCAAGTCGGGTTATATAATATGAATGATGAATGAAAATGTGTTGGTAACATGAGCTGAAAGGTAGGATATATGATTCCGAAGGCTAACTCTGTTAGCATCGGATAATCCAGCAAGGTCTACGGCTGGATTTGAACCCCTGCTTTATTGATATCTATGGCAACACCATCTGCACTCTGTCCAGCGCCCTAGACCACGCGGCCATCTAGGCTATATAAAACAATAGCTTTTGGTAACCGTGTCATTCCTCCTGGCATGAAATCTAGAGTTGTAACATAGTACACGATGAACATAAGTTGTAAGGAAGTAGATAAAAAAAAAGGATAAGGTTGCAACAGATAAGATACATAAGGTATATAGATAAAAGTATTGCACACAGCTCTATATAATATGCATGATGATGCGTGGGTAACGTGAGCTGCAAAGGTAGCTGCAAAGGTAGGATATATGATTCCTAAAGCTGAAAATGATGAAAATCATCTTTTTAAATCTGCTAGTATCGGGAAAATTAGCAAGGTCTATGGCTGGATTTGAATCCCTGCTTTGTCATCTATGGCAATACGACTTGCACTATTTCGAGCGCCCTAGACCACGCAGCCACCTAGGATATATAAAAAATATAGTTTTCGGTTACTGTGTCATTCTTCCTTTGTAAGAAATCTAGAGTTGTAACATAGTACACGATGAAAATGAGGTGGGTAAGAAATGGATAGAAGGATAACGTTGCAACAGATAATGTACACACGGTAAATAGATATAGGCCATGGGCTGAAATCACTTTCAGTGCACCCCCCCCCCCCCCCCCCCCCCCCCCCNCCCCACATCCCATCTAGACCGGTTTTTTTTTCAGTCCTCCTATATCCCCTCTTCAAAATAAAACATGTTAACACGAACATAACCTGCACGCATAGACAGTATAGGGCCACTTTTATAGTACACCGCGAAAAATTCTTGTATTTTCGTTTTAACCTAAGTTTCATCTTTTAAGCTCCATAATCATTTAATAATAAGTAAAATGTAGTGAAATTTGGTACCAAATTAAAGCTAATTTAATATTCTTTACAATGAACTCAAGTTTGGGCACTTTACGCCATTTTTATTATCTGGGGATACAAAAAATGTACCCTCCCCCTGCAAAAAAATAGTGAAAATGACATTTCTAGGCTGTCAATTCCTTTCAGATAAATAACCCTCGTCATTTGATCTAGTTTTTATGCCTAACTTGTCTGTTGTGATACAATGTTGGAAAATAAATCATTTATGTCCACAAAATTTGATTTTCGGTATAAAATTTTTGAAAAATGGGAATTTTCGGAATTTAAGATTTTTTCACAATTTCGAATTTCTCACTTTATGGTCGTAAAAATCTGAATATATATTTTATAAATGCCGATGTAATAATGAATTATGATATGTTAGCAACAAATCGTGTGCAAACATTTTAGTTTCAGACATCTTATAGGTTCAGAAATGTCAAAATTATCACCCCTCCCCAAAAAATTAAGGGAAAATATGAAATATTTAGGCTCTAAATGATTAATGAATAATGTTTTATTGGAATACTAGACTAAAGTGTGTATTTCACTAAAGATGACATGCAGAAGATCATTTAAGTAGATTTAAACTTTTTAAGAGGTCTCTTTTTGATTCTTCTGCTCGAAATTGTATGCAAAATGGGAATTTTCCGTTTTTCAGAATTTCTGCTGTTTTGACTTTGAGATGCAAATACTTCATGAAATTGATATATATAACTTGAAAATGATGATAAATATCCTTTCATTATATCTAAGCCATAAGAAAATATGTTTTTAAGCATTTTTAGAATAGCTACAGTCTCATAAACTACAAACATATAACCCCTTACCACAAATATTCAACACAATTTATTTCATTTTATTCAGCTTGAAATGCTTAAACATTGTATTAAGGTCCATTAACATATCATTTCAAATACAAAAATATATAGAGACTCTCATATATCACAAATAAGATCATGTGTGTGGTTTATGGGCAGTTATACAACATTTAAACTTTGAATTTTGTAAAATTTCCGAAATGCTGAAAAATCCCATTTTTCACGAAAAGCGCCCAAAATATACAATTTTACCTACATTTTGGCGTTAAAATTGCATATTACGATATATAAAACGCATTTTTTTAAAAGAAAGTAAAACATTAGTTTGTTTTTTTCATATAAATGTACAGACAAACATTCTGGGGATTTTTAAGCATCATTTTCCTGGGGTAGGGGTAAAATTTTTGGTATCTAGAGTCACATTGAACACTCCTTGTTCTTCTGAACATTGTTTTTATATAGCTTATATATCGGTTAGAACAATGTATTTGAAAGTGAATTTTGGACAAATCCAAAATGCTGAAAATTCCCATTTTTTCATCAGTTCTGTACAAAATATTGAGTTTAAGCTGACAAGTGGGACTTAAAATGAAAAATCTTGATAGAAATTATGCAACATTGTTATATTCAATGCAGATTTTGTGTGTTTTGGTTATTTTTATGCGACTGTAGTGAAAAAAATGACTATTATGGGGAAAATTTATTGGGGAAGGGGTAGGTTTTTCGGTATTTAGAGTCACATTAAACACTCCTTGTTTTTGTAAACAGTGTTTTAAGACAACTAATGTTTCGCTTAGAACAATGAAATGGCATAGTTGCAGATGAATCCTCCAGATTTGACATATATTACGATTTAACAATGAACTTCGGAGAAATCTGAAATGTTGAAAATTCCCATTTTTCATCAGTTAGGGCCAAATATTGAGTTTAAGTCAACAAATGGCTGTTAAAATACCGAATCATGATGTAATTCATGCAACATTGTCATATATAACACACATTTTGCGTGTTGTAGTAATTTTTATGCAAACTTAGACAAAAAATTGACAATTTTAGGGAAAATTTGTTGGGGAAGGGGTAAGATTCTCTGTATTCAGAGTCACATTAAACACCCCTTGATATTCTAAACACTGTTTTAAGACAAATCATGTATTGCTAAGTACAATTAATTGGCATATCTGCAGATATATCATCCAGATTTGCCATATATAACGGGTTAACAGTGAACTTTGGCCAAATCTGAAATATTGAAAAATCCCATTTTTCATCAATTTCGGGCACAATGTTAAGTTTAAGTCAACAAATGGCTGTTAGATTACCAAATCAGGATGTAATTTATGCAACATTGTCAAATTCAATTCACATTAAGCGTGTTTGAGTTAATTTGTTGCGAACATAGACAAGAAATTGACAATTTGAAGGAAACTTTGTTTGGGTAGGGTAAGATTTTCGGTATTTTGAGTCACATCAAACACTCCTTGTTTTTCTTAACAATGTTTTTTTAGACAACTAATTTATCGCTTAGAACAATTAATTGGCATATCTGCAGATATATCACCCAGATTTGCCATATATAACAGGTTAACAGTGAATTTTGGCCAAATCTTAAATGTTGAAAAAGCCCATTTTTCATCAATTTCGGGCACAATATTAAGTTTAAATCAACAAATGGCTGTTAAATTACCAAATCGTGATGTAATTCATGCAACCTTGTCATATTAAACACACATTTTGCGTGTTTGAGTTAATTTGATACGAACATAGACAAAAAATTGACAATTTTAAGGAAAATTTGTTGGGGTAGGGGTAAGATTTTCGGTATTTTGAGTAACATCAAACACTTTTTGTTTTTCCTAACAATGTTTTCAGACGACTTATGTATCGCTTAGAACAATTAATTGGCATATCTGCAGATATATCCTCCAGATTTAGCATATATAACGATTTAACAGTGAAATTTGGGCAAATCTGAAATGTTGAAAAATCCCGATTTTTCATCAATTTTAGGCAAAATACTGAGTTTAAGTCAACAAATGGCTGTTAAAATACGAAATCATGGTATAATTTATGAAGCATTGTCATATACAACACACATTTTGCGTGTTCTGATTAATTTTATGCTTACATAGACAAAAAAATGACAATTTTACAGTAAATTTGTTGGGGTAGGGGTAAGTTTTATTGATGTATGATGTTTATATTACATAAAAATGGCCATTATTTGTAATAGTTGTAAAGCACATATAATAGCTTTCATTTGATACCTACTTTAAATGATATTTGTTTACTAAAAAGTAATATTGGGCAAAAGAATGCAAAAACTTAGTCAAAATCGGAAATATTCAAAGATCCATTTATTTGGTCTATTTGAAAATAAAACTTTGGTCATTAAGAATATGTTAACATTATGTTTAGATGTTTTATCTTCAAGAAAATAGATTGAAAAACTAAAAACAATGTTCAGAATTGGGAATCGAGATGCACTTCGGGTTCTTTAGACCATCAAACTTACGCAATTTCAATGAAAATATCTAAATGTTCCTCAATATTTCATAGGGGTAGGGGTACGTTTAATGGCGCTATGGAAGGTATTTGGCATAGAAATTGTAAAAATGTGGGTTCTTTGTAAAGCTTATACAATCATCAATAATTTGATGCATCGTTTTTATAACTAGGAAGCATTTGGTCAACATTATGAAGCAACTGAAAGAAAAACTTGAACGAAATACGAAATTCTCCTAAATTTCGGTAGCTGGGTATAAAAATGGGCCCTATTCCACCAGTGCGTGCAGGTTATGCTCGTGTTAACATGTTTTATTTTAAAGAGGGGATGTATGTGGACATGTGGACTTAAAAAATGGGTGGGGTTGGGAAGTGGGGGTGCACGGGGGTGGGGGATGGGGGGGGGTGAGTTATTCCAGCCCATGGACTAATAATGGTGTTGCACACAGCTCTATATAATATGAATGATACTAATCTTTTTAAACCCGTTAGCATCGGATAATCCAGCAAGGACTATGGCTAGATTTTGAACCCCTGCTTTGATGTTATTTATGGCAACACCGTCTGCACTATGTCCAGCGACCTAGACCATGCGGCCATCTAGGCGATATAAAAATGTAGCTTTCGGTAACCGTGTCATTTCTCCTCCTATGAAATCTAGCGTTGTAACAGTACACGATGAACATTAGGTGGGAAGTAAGTAGAAAGAAGAAGGATTAGGTAGCAATAGATAAGATACATAAGGTATATAGATAAAAGTGTTGATAACACCTCTATATAATATGTATGATAATCCGTTGGTTGCGTGGGCTGCAAAGTTTAGATATATGGTTCCGAATGCTCACAGTGATGAAAATCATCTTTTTAAACCTGTTAGCAGCGGAAAATCCAGCAAGATCTACGGCAAGATTTGAACCCCTGCTTTATTGTCATCTATGGCGACAACGCCTGCCTTAGACCATTCGGCCACCTAGGCAATGTAAAAATAATTTTTTTGGTAACCATGGCATTCCTCCTCGTAGGAAAACTAGAGTTGTAACATGGTACACGATGAACATTATATGGGTAGGAAATAGAAAGAAGAAGGATCAGGTTGCAACAAATAAGATACAAAGGGTATATAGATAAAATAGTTGCACACAGCAGTATAAAATATTGATTATAATGCGATTGTAACGTGAGCTGCAAAGGTTTGATATATGGATCCAAATGCTAACAGTGATAAAAATCATCTTTTTCAACCTGCCAGCATAGGAAAATCCTGCATGGTCTACTGCTAGATTTGAACCCCTGCTTTGTTGTCATTTACGGCAACACCGCCTGCACTATGTCCAGCGCCCTAGACTACTGGGCCACCTAGGCTATATAAAAAAAAGCTTTCGGTAACCGTATCATTCTTACTCGTAGGAAATCTAGTGTTGTAACATAGTACATGATGAACATTATATGGGTAGGAAATAGAAAGAAGAAGGATTAGGTTGCCACAAATTAGATACATAGGGTATATAGATAATAGTGTTGCACGCAGCTCTATAAAATATAGATTATAATGAGTTTGTAAAATCCAAGAAAGGTCTGGATTTGAACCTCTGCTTTATTGTCATTTATGGCAATACCACATGCACTATGTCCAGCGCCCTAGACTACTGGGCCACCTATATTGCTGCACTATATAGCTTACGGTAACCGTGTCATTCTTCCTCGTAGGAAATCTCGTAGTTGTAACATAGTACACAATAACCTTATATGGGTAGAAATAGATAGAAGAAGGATTAGCTGCAACAGATAATAAACATAAGGTATATAGTGTTGCACACAGCTCCATATAATATAAGATTATAATGTGTTGGTGACGTTTACTGCAAAGGTTGGATATAAAGTTTCCAATGCTAGCAGTGATGAAAATCATCTTTTTAAACCTGTTAGCAGCGGTAAATCCAGCAAGGTCTACGGCTGGACATGAACCCCTGCTTTGTTGTCATCTATGGCAGTACCGCCTGAACTATGTCCAGCTCCTAAGACCACTAGGCTACCTAGGCTATATAAAAATATGGTAACCGTGCCATTCTTTCTCGTAGGAAATCCATTGCTGTATATAGTACACGATGAATATTAGGTTGGTAGGAAATAGATAGAAAATAATGTATACAGATAATATAGATAAACGTATTGCACACAGAAATCCGGCATGGTCTGCGGCTTGATTTGAACCCCTGCTTAGTTGTCATCTATGGCAACACTGCTTGCACTATGTCCAGCGCCCTACACAACGCGGTTACTTAGGCTGTGTAAAAATAGCTTTCGTTAACCTTGCGATTCTCTCTGGTAGGAAATCTAGAGTTGTAACATAGTACACGATAAAAATAAGGTGGGTTAGAAATAGATAGCAGACGGATAATGTTCCAACAGATAAGATACATACGGTATATTGATTATATAGATTATAGTGTTACAGACAGCTCTATTCATACTATATAGAGCTGTGTGCAACACTATCATCTATATATCTATCTATTTTAATTAGTTGGCAACGAACCAACTTAACGTTCAACACAGCTTAATAGGAGGTTGGTGATACTGGAACCAACAGTTCTTGACAAAAACTTATTTTTGGATTGTCATAAACTAACAAAAAATGATGCACCGTCTTTATAATACTTCATTTTTATATAGGAAAAGCAAGATTAAAAATGTGCATTTCAAGTTGTATTATTTTCAAAAAATTGTTGGCTTCCGTTCCAACTTATATATGACTTAACATTCCAAGAGAAATTATATATTTACCTGAGGTAAAGTTTCCATTATGTTATTTCTCTTATAATGATAGATTTATATATTGACCTCAATTTATGTCATAAATAATAAGTAAACAATATATTATAGACATTACACTACTCTCCCGCTGTGACATATTTGCATCAGTACTCCGCGACCTCATTTATCAGAATGCGATAAGTATAATCATATGTGTTGATTGGAAAACGCATATTTTGTCAAACACCGCTCTGATTGATAAGTAAAGTATGCTTGAATTTATAATAGACAATTTATCTTCAGAATTTGGAAGACACGTTTGCCAACAGAAAATTGAGGTTCCAATGGGCACTATTTGGGCTACCCTTTTGGCAGATTTATATGTGTAAAAGGTATGACTCATACTAGGGCTAGTTCAGAAGAAATAGGAAAATCTAGCAGGAACATTTAATTTCTGTTTTAAAATATATAAAGATTGTTTATCTTTAAACAATCCTTGATT
Source organism: Modiolus philippinarum (assembly GCA_002080025.1). Classification (NCBI taxonomy): domain Eukaryota; kingdom Metazoa; phylum Mollusca; class Bivalvia; order Mytilida; family Modiolidae; genus Modiolus; species Modiolus philippinarum. The sequence goes on from MJUU01061986.1 coordinate 61,747, forward strand.
GGATGATTTCCATTTTATCTTATCAAATTTCCTGGACATTGAAAAGACTATTGATACTGCATCATCATGTCATATCGGGACCTTTGCCATTTCATTGACAAATCTTTACACTTGACATCCAAACTTTATGACAAACGTGATGATTTTGACTTTCCAATTGTGAACTTGTGTTAAGTAGTCATATTCAAATATATGGAGTACACATTTCACACCAATTTCGTCAACAGAGCTAAAACTAAAAGCCTCTAAGACACGGTTATGTTATCATCCCAATAGTTTTATGGTCGTCTTCATTATTTGACGGGTCATTACAATATGTTATATTCTCCCTCTCTGCGTTCGTCCGAATATAAAATAATTCTATTCTAAGAATAAAAGAAAGACCAAACTAATATATAGGTGTGCTACTCGCTATAACCTCTATTAAAAGACGACATATAATGTTTTCAAAAATAAATTATAACATATATAATTATACAAAGCTCAATCTCTCCAATAGTCCATGTATGTATAGCCATAAGGGACCGACCATTTTAACTTGAAGGGGGGTGGCTATGGTACGCGAAAAAAATTTCTGTCCAGAAAAAAAAGCCATAACCCCCCTTCAGGTTAAATGGTCGGTCCCTAAACACACATTTTAATAAAAAAACATTTAACCCACATTTCAAAAAACAATTCTTTGGTGAATATACGTGTACTCTTCAAGGTTACAGCGAGAGTCAATGAATCAAAACCAGAGAGCACGGGTTTTACATGAACGAAAAATCACATGATAACTACACGTACATAAGTATGAATATTCATGACTTGACCAACGAAAGGAATTTTATTCTATATCACAAATATAAAGTTGGACATCTTTCAATAGATCCAGAGTTTTGGCTGAAGTGACACGTGCCAAATTTGTCATTACACCGGACTTTTTACTTTCAGTGTCTCAGGTGTCAATGTGGAGGAAATCAGGCTTACAACCTGCTGACACGTCTGTTCTTTAAAGGTTCAAACTATTAGTGTTTTATTTTTGTGTCGTATGTATATAGAATATTTTCTGTTTTTTTTCGTTTTTGTCATTAATATTTTCTCTCTGTGTGATCGTTACATTGGCATATATTCTGGATGCATGCTTTTGGCTGTTGCCTCGGTTTTGAAATCTATATATTTAAAAAAAGACTTTTACACAAGTTATCTGTTAAGAGAACTCTAAACGTAATACCTTTTAATACCCATACACACGTGTAAAGTTTTAGGAGACCTTAACATAAGGTATGAATTTAGAGATTTTTCCCGCGTTTTACCTTATGACAGACCGCATCCTCTTTAAACAGAATTTTTTTTTACAGAAGGTGTTTGTATGGCGGACAATTAAATGGATGAATCATCATTTAAAAGAAGCATGCAAAAATGACCTTAAAATAATTTGAAGGTCATGACTTGCTTTTAACCTTTTTTGAAAGAGCTCTTATTAATATACTTTGGACTTTGGACCTCTGTTCAAGACATAATATCTGTATAAACAACTATTCATGGCAATAGTATTTGTGTTCTAGGGTCACATTTATTGTCTTCTCTGTATTGTTTTAGTGATATTTTTTATCTATGTTTGGATTATTGTACATGTGCTTTTTCCTTTTAAGATTGGTTGAATTAGTTTGATTTGTTGCAAACTGCTTCACAGCATTATATATTTTATTAATGGCAATGGTAATTAACATAGATTCTCTGTAAGGACCAAACAATTTTAATATAGGATTAGAAACGGCATGTCACAGATTTTATTGATATTCATAGGTTTAATGAATCTATGAATTACAAAAATTATGCTAATCTATTATAGTTGATCTCCGTTGCCATGGTAACCATTGCGTCCATTTTTGTCATTTCAAAAACCCTAATTTGTTTAGGCACTTTTCAAACCTAAACATTTCAAGGAGGATCGATGCATATCAAATGCAATTTTGTATGAGGTTAGAATGGATCATAATTGACAATATCCAAAACAGTTTTAAAAATTTCCATAAATGTGAAGTCAGAACGAGGCTAACAAAGATTTAAAAAAATTGGCCTTTTTTTCAATGCAAATTTTTGACAAAAATATGCTAAATTTGTCATTTTCAGCCTCAATTTTTAGAAAAAGCGCCAACTGCATATACAGACACTTGTAGTTTTTGCTCCGTTTCTTCTTCTTCTTCTTTCTTTCTTTCTTTCTTTTTCTTCTCCTGCAAGTGTGTCCGCCCTCGTTCTCAGCCATCTTACCACCAATCTAAATGAAACTTGACATAGTGATAAAGGACCATGTGTAGATATGCAATCCGGTCTTGAAATTTTCAAAATTGCCATTGAAACAGAAAAAAAAGGCAGTGCGTCAAATTGGATGACATTTTACAGGAGATTGGACAAGTTGTGTAAAACATATTTTGGGGTCAATCTTTTTCCAAATGGCGTTCGTTGCCATGGAAACTGAAAAAAGACGGGAAAATTAAAACTGCTCCAAATTGGATGAAATTTTACAGAAAGATTGTACAAGTTGTTTGGAACTTATTTTTGGGTCAATTTTTTTCAAAATGGCAGTCGTTGCCATGGAAATTGAAAAAAAAGATGGGGAATTAAAAGTGTTCCGAATTTGATGAAATTTATGGGAGTTCGTTTGGGATACTTTTAGTTTGCAACAGTTATTACATGTTTATTGAATGGGTTGCCAGCGTCTACAGAATCCTGATAAAAAGATTCCGCTACATTTTAAGCTTTGCGCGTGGACGACGCCATAGAGTACCGAGAACGTTAACAATCGCATGTTCCTCCTAACCTCTGTATTTAGACGAAATTCTGTTTATTGCCGATGCATGTTGCGGTTTTCTGTTTATCTGTGCATTGATATATGGTGTTACAACAGGATGTATATTTGAATATCGAAACAGTTCATGAATTTTTCTAATTTGGTCACAAAATAACGCACGTTTTATCTCAGTTTGTGATGGATATATTTTTGTTTTAATATATATTTTGATTGATATATTTTTGTTTTAAAATGACGCATGCGTTAGATGTTAATTTCCGAGAGGAAAATACGAAATCAGGAAGTGCGAAGAAGTGAACAAGTGAAAACACGAAAAGGCGAAAAATGCAAAAACGCGAAAACAAGTAGTCGACAGCGAAAACTCGAAAACATAAAGTGAAACTAATTTCCCGTTTACGTGCTTTTATTTTTGCGTTGTCACGTTTTCAATTTCACATTTTTGCGTTTTAGTTCTGCAGAAAACGAAAGAGAAAGCTACGGAAGAGGTCGATGACCTCCGAGAGAGCGATTTAAACCACAAATCAAAGAAAACACCAGTGATTGACCTAGCTCGAAAATATCAATTTGCATACATGAATTAACAATGAATTGATATGGAGTAAATGCAAATGGGACAAAGTCTCTATAAATACATGGCAAAACTTAGCAATGGAACAACGCTTTTATTGTTGTTCTTCATCTTGAAGTCACCATGAGGCCTTCAATTATGAGCTTTACTCCTTTGTTCCTTCGGTATTCTACTGCAGTAAATTCAAGACGGCCCCAAGCACCGGTTTGAGCGGAATTTATTGCTAGATGTCGAGCAATGCTACATCCATGTTTTTTTTTATCCGTTGATCGTCAACAAACATAAACATAAACAACAAACAGAAATTTATTATAAAAAAATAAATAAATACCGTAACTTCTACGTATTCTAGGAGTAATTTCCAACTTTAGTGAGAGCAGTGTATACTAACATCTGTGTTTTGTAATTATTAAATATCAAATTGAACATTTGACAACGAATATATGAAATAGTTTTGTTTTGTTCATTCAAATATTGTATTTGAGTGTTTTTTAAGCTATATGTTCTCACAGTTGAATGTTGAAGCAAAAAAAAAAGTTAAATTATTTCTCGTGTACAATCAATTCACATATATTCACATATATTTTACACGAAGAAATATGAAAAAAAGAAATGAAAGGATATGGAGTAAATGCAGACGAGACAGAGTACATGAAAATACATGGTAAAACCAAGTAAAGATTTCATTACAGTACTGCGTCTAAATGTATTAAATTTAATTAAAAAATTCATATCCCTTCACAATATTTACATACATGGATTTCGTGTAGTAAGGAGTAAAAAGTTCCATGAACAAGCACGGATTCATCGAGTGACAAGAGGGCGTGTAACCCTAAAAACTAAAAAAAATTAAAGTTTTAGGGTAGAATGTGGGCTCGCCCAATATTTGCATAGAAATTCCAGCAAAACTACGGCCGATGATCTTTTCAATTGCCCCCCCCCCCCCCCCTCAACATCAAATCCTGGATCCTACTTTGATGAATACACTAACTATTTTTGTAATCATTCAATGCAATGTAAAATTGGTCACAATAAATGGAATTTATGGAAATCAGTATATTTAGAAAAAAGAAGGGAAACGGGGAATGTGTCAAAGAGACAACGACCCAAAGGAGAATAATTACAACTCAAAGCCACCATAAGATCTTCAATGAACGGTAAGAAAACTCCACACCCAACGGCAGGTCGGAGTCGGCCCCTGAATACAGAGTAATCAAGTTTGTATGTTTTAGCCAAATCACTTATGCTTCCTAATGTTGTTATATGTGGGTCGAAAATATTTAAAAGTATACGTTCGATTCGACTTGGTGGTCTTCATAATTCAAATAAAAAGTGGAACAGTACGTGCTTAATTGGGGTTAAATAATGATGGTGCGTCTAAAAGTTCTTCTAAGTAATAAAAAAGTTAAAATATAGCACATTGTTTATGATATTAATATTCATAAATACTATCTGATAAAAAAACTCTTGGGATGACCCATATTTTGTCAACACCAATGTCCGCTAATTTCGTGAAATGTCTAATAGTAGGTTAGATCAAATTACTGTGCATTATATCTCAGAGTAGACATCCTTACAACTTATTATAACCTTAAAACAATTTCAAGGTTAAGGTTCTTATTGTCAAGGTCAACTGAAAAGTAAGCATTTGCAATGAAGCAATAAAAAAATCAATTTGAAGTGACCTTGAAGACGAGCTAAATGACCTCGAAATCATTCAAAGGTTATCACATGTAAAACTCCTTCTTTAAGGTGTATTTGAGGAACAGTATTGATATCTAGGGTCAGGTAAGTGGTAATTACATAGTTATACAATTTTCATAGAAATGGCCAATTTTGCCTGTTTTCCATGGTAACTCATTTTTAGCATTGATGTTCTAGGACACTTATTCTTACCCCACCAAGATTTTTATATTTATTTGAAAAACTAACAAAGCTGTATAAGACAATGGTACTATTAAGTATATGCAGTTGGTGCACATCCTGAAAATTGACCTTGAAAATTGATAAAATAAGCATAATTTTGTAAAACAAATTTGCAGTAAAAAAGATAAATTTCTTGACATATTCGACAACCTCGTTCTGACTTCATATTTATACAAAGTGTGAAAATTTTTTTGAGATGGTCAGTTATGCGCAAAATAACATAAAATAAAAGTTCTACATGAAATGTATTGATTTTCCTTGGAACAAAATGGGTTAGAAAAGTGCATATTTTAGAGTTTTTGAAATGGCCCAAAATGGAATTCATGGCTACCATGGCAACGGAGGTCAATAATAAGAAACTAACATTATTTTGTGACTCATGGGTTAATTTCAACATATAAAATGAAAATCAGCCAAATCTGGGACATGCCATGTCCAAGTAATTTTGGTTCTTACAGAGAATCCATGTTAAAAAATACAGTTTTCTTAAAGCTAGACAGCCTTGAATCATTGCATTGCGCTTGGTATGGCTTTATCTTCAAATGGTTAATATTAACATATGCAGACAAATTTATTTATCATTTGTTGAAATAATGTGTATTTTTAATAACTACAACATTTTTGTCCAAAGCGCATGCTTAAGGAGTGGTTGATAGCGGAATTTCCTGTCTTTGTGAAGCACTTGGGCCATAATGCGGAAAGCGTGTCCGCGAATCATTATTGATGATCTGTGTGGTGAAAAGCCACGAAGCATGCAGTATAAAGATCCCTTTAAATGTTTGAGACAGAATTTCCTGTTGAGGGAGAATAGAAGGATAAATTCCTGTCCTTACACATTTCTACGGGCGAACTAGCTGCCCCTAGCTGTCTCTGAGACTTTTGTCTATGTTTGAATCGATTAAGTCGTTATCATCCTAATATAGTTTAAGCATTCTAATGTAGTTTGTCATTTATCCTGTAATCTGATTGATTAATACTATAATTTTCAAGATATAGATTTCACGGTTGACATTCCTGAAATTGACACGATTCCTCCGCGTTTATTTATGAATAAATTGGAGATAATACACATCACTTCAACTTCTGTGTTTGATTGTAAATTTTCGGCCCGTGGTGACACATTTTGAAAGCGAGCGACAAAATCTCACACAACCACGAGGAAAGTGACAAGAGTTTTATTACATAAATGAGACAGAGATATTTAAGAAGCAGGATTTCGATGAGCATCGTGCAGACGACAGCATCCTCACTACAAACAATTCAAAAGTTATCTCTAATACAAAAGACATTGCCATAAAAAAACTTACCAGAAAGTTTCGTTAGTTCCTCAATCGTTTCAAAGATGCAAATCGGCTGTGTGGCATCCGAGAAATGCTCAGAGTTAAACATATTATATATTATAGATTAACTCACAAACATTTCCCAGACGTTTAGCATTGAAACTCCAGAATATCTTGTTCAAATAAAATGATAGTAATATGTAAATATCCATTTGATTTGGTGGTGCCTTTGAATGTCCTATGGAATACAGAAAATTCTATTTCACATGAATCGTGAAACGTGTTGCCATCTCCGAGACCGAATGCAAAAATGATGGATTATCACATTTTTGACAAGTAACCAACCGTCTGTTTAGCTGTTCCTAAATGCATTCAACAGAAACAACTCGTTTGTCAATGTTACGCTACCATATTTCCAAATCTTGTTATCCTTAATAAATTACAGATATCCTTTCCTCTGAATGTAGCATCCTCAATAAACACTAGGCGGCGCTCTTTTGGGGACAGCCATTGTGAAACTGGTTGAACACCTCTCACTTACCTGTGTTCTATAGAAAGGTACCAGAGTTATATCTACAAAATTACACATCCGGACAGTGGCGTCCCTAGTGTTTATTGAGGATGCTACTGAATGACAGTGGCTAAGCAACCTCGTTTGTCGGCGCCATATTGTCCTAGTAAAATGACATGAACTTTTGGTTTAAAAAAATGTTTATGCCAAGTGATTTTTATTCGGATAAAATGAATTATTTTATAAATTATAATAAAATCCCCGGTTTTAATTAAATCCAGAATAAATGGTCGAAATATTTTAAATGAATTATTGTTTATTATAAAATGGCACTATATTCCAGGTGGAGTAATATTGCAATTCGTCCTTCTGATGTTGATTTCAATAATATTTAATGTAATAAACATTGTAAAAATACACAACTACATTAGAATGGAGATAACTGTATTGTATGGCACCAATTGGGGATTTGATGGTCGCAAATATCCGTTTACTGGCTCCGTCGCCAGTAAACTCATTTGTCGACTATCAAATCTCCAATTGATGCCTCCAAATCTTCAAATACAATACAGTTATCTCCTAACTGCATACTAAACGTAACACTTGATCCTTCCGAAACTTTAGTTCATTTTCCTTTTATAACGAACAGCAAGTACAGACAAGGAAAGATCCTAGTTAAATGGGTCATTTAGAATTATTATTATGTCATATTTCAAAAGTAAGTGAAAACCGAACCTTCAGTCTAAAACGAACAGTCCAATGGACAATGGCAATATTGGTAAACAAAGAAAAAAAGTCATACATGAGTACGGCACAGAAAAGAAAATGAAAACACACACACAACAAGGACCCGGAAACCACGGGTGAGATCTGGTGCACTGGTAGAGTTAACATCTGCTTCTTATAAGACACCCACCGTGTTGTACATGTCAACTCCAGTTGTAAAGTCAAATTCTGGAAGAGGAAAAAACCTTAGCTAAAAAGAGACAACGGCAGTAGAATACCGAAGGAACAAAGGGGTGAAATTCACAAAAATCGAAGTCCAAAGACAGGGCAAAAACGAGAACACAGAAAAAAATGACGTTAGACACAAAAACAATGACGCCAGACAGACACAGAGCACAGAACCAGAAACCACAACATTCAGAGCAAAGGCACTTACAGTGTGAACTCCAGTCAAACTGAAGGTGACATCAGGTGCTCCGGAAGGGTAAGCATGTCCTGCTCTGTTAACAGCACCCGTCACACTGTGGGTGATTCAATCCGGGAAAATGTCAAAGTCGGTAGTCAAATCCGGGAAGACGTGAATCTAGCTGAAAATGTCCATTTTCATTTGGGATACTGACACGTCATATCTTTCAATGATGCTATGGTGACGGCCATAGAATTTCTTGAGGGATGAAATTAACAACGGTTGAACAAATCCCTGACTAAGCAGCTTTTGGGACAGTGTTTTTGCTCTGTTAAAAAAATCACTGTACAAACTACAAGCTCGACAGTAACGAATCAACTGTGAAATGTTCACTCCATAGGCTGGAGAGGTAGGTATATTGCTGCTAAGAAAGGGAAAGTTCACAATGGGGAAATTAAACTAATCACGCTTGTCATATAGCTTAGATTTCAAACGTCCATCTTCGTCAATAAACAATAAAAGATCTAGGTACGAAGCTGAAGTAGGTGTTTCAGTTGTTTCTTTAATTTCAAGCTCATTTGGATAGATCTGGTGTAAATAGTCCTTAAATTTAGGATTATTAAGAGAAAGCACATCGTCTATGTAGCGGAAGCTGAAATTAAAGGACTGGGCTAAATGTTTTTGTTTTCTTTGAATAAGCCCTTGTAAAAACTTGGCCTCGTACGAGTAAAGGAAAAGGTCAGCTAAAAGCGGCGCACAGTTTGTTCCCATAGGAATCCCTATTGTCTGTTGGAAAACACGACCTCCAAATCCGACAAAAATATTGTCGATCAAAAATTCGAACATTTTGATTACGTCAGTCTCGGTGTACTTCTTATTTGAATCGGTGTGGTTCTTAACAAAATATGTCTTGTCTTTCCCTATAACTAAATAGGTGTATCTGCGTTCTCCATTTTTTGTGCAGAAACATTGATGTATTAAATCTGCAATTACTGTTTTCAGTTTATTGTGTGGCAGGGTTGTATCAAATGTAGAAAAGTCAAAAGTTTGAATGCTATGACAATGGGTAAGACTGGTTGAGGAAAGCTGTTCAAGGAGATCTTTTGAATTTTTAAGAATCCACATTTGATTCACACCGCTTGTGGAGTAAGCTTTATTACAGTAATTTTTCAGGCCGTCTCTGACTGCGGTCAACAAAGTAGTGAGGAGCTGTGAAAGAGGTTTAGTGGTGCATCTGGAAGACCCGGCAATGAATCTCTGTTTGTATGGATTCTTATTAAGTTTAGGTACCCAGTAGATGTAAGGGAGTTGATTGTTTTCATCATTAGCTTTTATGCCAAATGATGATAACAATGTAGTGTGATTTTTTACAATTTCATCCCTCGATATTGTAGTAGGGGTATAAGTAGGGTTTCCAGATGAACTGTCGATGCCCATCTTCTTCACAAGACAGTCGAGATAGTGTTCCTTACACACAAACAGTATGTTGTTAGAAGCTTTGTCTGCAGGGACAATGACGTAATTTTCATGGAGGTTGGACAGAGTTCTTTCTACAAGGGGATCTTCAAATATACTGGGATTTCTGGATTTCATAGCTGTTTTTAGGCGCCGGATGCGATTTACAATTAATGACTTTATGGACCTGATCCAGTCGGACAATGTCTCAACATCCTCTTTCTCTTTCTTTGCCCACTTCCTAGCATAGTCTTCAACTGCATCCATCAAAATCTTGAAGTTGTACTTCCAGTTGATGTGCTGGGGCTCACGAAATTTGGGACCTTTTGAGAAGATATCTCGTAGTTTGAGGTTGTCTACGATATCTAGGTCACCAGTTATAACGTGTCCAGCCGGACTATAATTGAATGGGGAAGAGGAGCAAGCACAATCAGGTGGTTTGCCTTTAAAGTCATCAATTTGGAAGTCACGCAATACCCGTTTGTAATTGAAAATGGAAGTTGCAATTGGTTTAGTGTAGGAATATGAGATAAGTGGAACTGATTGATCATTATAATAAGGAGGAATGTTTTGCTATGTAGAATGTCAGCAAGATTTATAGCGTCCAAGCCTTTATTGGCGAATTGAATTTTGATAAATGTCCGGTTATCAGGTTTGTTGGCGGATGTGGTGACAGGCTTGAACAGTCTGTGGTTAGATATTTCCAAAAGAATTGCTTTTAATTTGTATTCTAGGGAATGGCTATCAGTTACGGATGATGCTAAACATGTTTTGTAGAAGGAATGAAGTTTTGAAAGTGGCAAGGAATACAGTTTGGTACGAATGTAATGAATACCTAGAGGAATGGTCATGAACGGAAGAAAACCATTAATTGAAATGTCATGTAGACTTGGGGCTGTATAGTGCCTATGTCCATGACTACGTGGTCTGCGTTGGCTTCCATTCAATATATTAATCACATTCACCGAACTGCATCCTGGACTTGACAGATTGCCTACACTTTTTATATTGTCGTTGCAACCGTAGGGTATTGCGGTCCCCCATTCTCTGATCCAACATTCCTCTCTTTGTAGACGGTAAGGTGTACTTAGTGTAGGATTATTTGTTTTATGATATATTTTCTCGATAATCCTGACTTTCATGTTTACAATGGAGTGGTCAGGTTGTTTGAAATGTGCGTAAACATGTCGGGTCTTGTTGTCCTTGACCTCGTATCTATGTCCGCACCTACGTTTGTTCAACCTATCTTTTGTTTCCCCCACAAAGAGAGCATTCTAAGCCGTAAATGAGATTCTTTGAGGAGCAATTCAGATCATCGTATGTTCTTGTACAATAAGGGACCGACCATTTAACTTGAAGGGGGGGGCTATGGTTTTTTTCTAAAAAAATATTTTGGATCTGATTTTATGTGAAAAAAATATTTTGGCTGCCAAAATGATGAAAAAAAATTTTCTGAATGAGGCTTTCTGCCCAAAAAAATAATGTTAATTTTGAAAAAAAATATTTTGTTGATACGCGTGCAAAAAATAAATAATTTGTTTCGCGCGAAGCGCGAAAAAAATTTTCTGTCCAGAAAAAAAAACCATAACCCCCCCCCCCCCCCCCCTTCAGGTTAAATGGTCGGTCCCTAAGTTTTATTTGTTAAATTACTTTTGAAATTTGTGTCTGTGAAAAGCATGTTGCATGTTTTGCAATTTTTAACGCGGCATGATGAAATTGTGCCCTGCGAGTGTTGATCTGGAAAATCTAAAATGTCATGTAATGTTACTGAACAAGGTTTAATTTTAGGGATAGAATCTTTTGAGCTGTTAGAAGTAAACGACTGATCTGAAACTGACTCCTGAGAATCAGTCAAAGTTGGTATTTGACGACTCTGGACACCTAATTGTCCCAATGAACCCGTGTCCGTAGCTTCATCGGTAAGGGACCTTTTTAACCCGGGAGACGTCCCAGCCGGTATTCGTTCCTTTTGATTCTTTATTCTCATGGCTAAAGTAAACTTAAGCTACTGAGCAGATGATATCCTCGAAGGAGAAGGATTTATCATTTGGGATACAGATATCACCCATTGTTTTAAAAAAGATGACGCGGTTTTGTTTCCTGTAGCTTTCTAACTTCTATCTGCTCTTTTATTTGTTATATTTTTTATGATTTGTCATATATTCTTTTGTGTTTGCTTGCTTCAATATACTTATAAATCTGCAGATTTACTCACAATGGTCACCCGAAGTCTAAAATATGATTGTCCTTCTTGAACTCCAATTCCCTGGACCCAGTGTAGATTATGGTTATAACGTGATGTACACTTACTACATGAATACTCAAGGCAAAGTTGAGCAATATTAATTTTTTGATTTTCTTTTCAAAAGAAAACAAAACAACTGAAATATAAAAAAATAACACAAACAGTAACTTCGGTATTTTGTTTTTATTGCCACGGTACTTTGCTGATGGTTTGTTAGTCCTCGAGGGTATTCAGCAACTTTGTAGCAAGAACTTCGGTGCTGGCCCAAAAACCGAATTAACTTAAAAACTTGCAATATCTTTATTTCAGAAAAAATCTTTTAAAACTTAAAAGTATCTCCCTCTTGCATAGCTCTGCCCTGAACTAATGTTGACTAATCCTCTAACCCTATTCAAAAAGACCCTTCTAAACAACATTTAGTGGATAAATTTAACAATACATATAGATATTTGGACGATATTTTGGCTTTAAACAATCCTGAATTTTCTAAATTTACAGATGAAATTTATCCTGCAGAACTTACTTTAAATAAATCCAATAGCAGCAGTGATTATACTCCTTTTCTTGATCTTGATATATTAATAAATCAAGGAAAGTTGAACACTAAGATTTATGATAAAAGGGATGATTTTTCCCTCCCTATAGTCAATTTTCCCCATCTCGACGGCGATGTTCCGTTAGCCCCTTCTTACGGGGTATACATTTCACAACTTGTTCGATGAATGAAAGTGACAATAAAAGTCCGAAACGATCAAAGGAAGAGACCAGTAAGGAAAATCCGTATAACATTCGACTAAATCAGGGAAACACAATCCAACACAGAACATTTTTGGCAAGCCGTCATATTCCCGACTTGGAACGGGCATTTTATAAATAAAATGGTGGGTTAAACCAGGTTTAATGATGCATCAACCTCCCGCTTATATGACGACTAACTATAGCTTCTGTGTGCCCAGATTGTGTAAAATGTCAAAGCCATAATATTGTCAGGGGGCACTTCACTATTTCAATACGCCAATATTTGACAGACCTCGAAAATAGTACTATAAAAAATAGTGCCTTATAATTTGTAGTGACTCCAGCCAATTGATACATGTTATAATCAGCGAGATCATAGAATATTTCCAGATGAACGACAGAGAGCAAAGAACAGTTAAAAAACATGATTAAGTTGCGTAACAAGCTAGAACGGATAGAATGAAATACGACCAAATACCGAAAATTCTCTGTTGCGACTATGTACAAAATCAATTCAATTATGCACGATATGCACGAGTATGTAGTGATGTTTCTGACTTCAACGAACGAATTCTTTGTCTCACTGAAAAACTTCTGCATCAAGGGTTTAGATATCATAAATTAATGAAAACATTCTCCAAATTTTATTATAGATACATTGACTTATTAAGAAAATTTGGTTCTACATGCAGGGCTCTTATACATCAGGGCATTTCACATCCAAACTTCTATGGCAATATCATTTACAAAGCGCATAAATTCAAAAATTGTCCTTCAAAACATATTAATCCGTTGAACAAACTTATTCATAAAGGATATAAATACAGCATTGTTGTTAAATCGTTACTGTTGGTTTTTGTTGGCAAAAATATTGATCCTCTTTTAAATGCTTTACACCATAACTAAATTTTAACAATTTTTCATATTGGCAGTATTTGGCATTGCACAATATCATGTTCTTCTTTCATAATTTATGACGTTATTTTTTGTTGTTATTTGTTATACCAAATCTATTTAGAAGTATTTCAATTGAAGTTTCATATGTAAGAAGGCTTAATTGATATTATAGTCAACGGAAATTATGTCCTTAGCTAGCTGTCAGTAACTGCGAGCATTTGTCCGGACAGTACCTGTGTGTATTGTCTTCATGTTTTATGTACTTCATTGTAAGGGTACTCGTCTTGATAAGTTGGACCTTTTTACTGTGAGTCTTTTTGTGTATCTATTTTCTATCCATTCACCACTCATAGAGGGAGGGTTTGGATCCAAGAAAACGAGTTTAACCCCACCGCAATTTTCGCACCAGTCCCAAGTCATTAATATGTTGTTGATTGACTTGTCCGTGTCTTCTTATAAATTTTAGTTTTTTGATTTTTGGGTTATTGGATGTGGTTTGTTTTCATTGATTTATTCACTTTTTACCTTTTTGGGGCCATTTAGGGCTTGCTATATGGTGTGAGGTCCCTCACTGTGTTGAAGGCCGTACGGTAACCCCTAGATGCTTTGTTTTTGGGTCGTTTTAACCTGGATATGGGATGTTGTCTCCTTGACATTTACCCCATTTCCTTTCTTTTTCATATCTATTTAGATCCCCTTGGTAATTTGTTCTCTAACATATTTTTCATATATTTGGTTTATAGATTTCAAAATCTTTAGATTTGATCTGCACTGAAGAGACATGAGTTGTCAAAATTGCCGTATGTAGAAACTTCAGTCACAGTAACTTCGGTACTTTGTTATTCGTGTAAGTTTTGTTTGATTTGCCTTTTGATGTTTCAAAGCAAACGATGACCTTAAAAAACGAAAATCGACACCAAATGATGGCAAAAGCTCACAGGGCATTTGACCTGATCCCCTTAAAATATATGTAATATACGTGAAAAAGAAAATCAGTAAAATGGCGGATTAAATTGTTTAATGGATATACAGATTAAAATGTCATCAGTTTTTTTCTAGTTTGCAGTCTTCAAATTTGTTTTTCCTCTGAACAGGACAATTTCATTTTAAAAATATAACTAGACTTTTCCTGGTTCCTTTTCATTTGCAGAGTTCGACTATTAAAAAAAAATGTAATTTCTTTAAAAGGAATAGGTATCGTTTGAATACTATATATATTCTCGAAAACATTACGGGGAAAGAGTAGATAATCTTGGTAAATCAGATTGGTCGTATGATGTACTTTACCATACTCACTTGACATAAGTTAATAGGATCAAAATGGTCAGCAAATAATAGAACTGGGTTAAGGGAATTCGTAGATATGAATTGAGCATTTCCACGTAAATGAGTTTCATAATATTATACAATTATGGCACTTCTACGAGATCAATATGGGGTTTAACGGAGCAATAAAGTAATATTGAACGAGGGTTTACCCCGAGTTCAATATTATCTTTTGCGCTCCGTTAAACCCCATATTAATCGAGTATAGAAGTGCCATAATTGTTTTATTATATTTGATTGACATGACTCAAGTCACTGATGACAAACAAAAGAGGCGTGGTATATCAATTGTGGGTGTATATATGATGATTTATCATGTTCAACTGTGCAATATGATGTTTTATTGAGTAGATACATTTCAATACTTTGTACATTGAAATAAAAGTATAAATATAATAATGTTATTTATAAGTTATTTGTTATCTTTATGTTATCTTCTTAATATACAAAAAATGCCGAAGTTGCATAAAATACAGTAAGTTTCGTTATGCTGTACACGTGTTTCAAGGAGTAATCTCTCATCAGCAGCATTAGATTCAAATATTATGGAAAGCCATACTCCAAAAGTAGTAACAAAAAGATGTACTCATTACCAAAACTATTGAAATAGGTGACCAAATCCAGTACCAAGGACATTTACACAATACACAGAATGAAGCCTCGGTACTTTTATGGGGTTAGAATTTGGAATAAAAAAACGGTAAATTTCTATAAAACGCAAGGTAAATTTATCATGTCACACAAGTCTGACTATTGGGCTGGTGAATACCCTCGGGAACCTCTGGTCCACCAGCAGTGGCATCGGCCCAATGGTTAAAAATACAAAAAATACCGAAGTTGCATAAAAAAAACTTTATTTTAAATACGGGGAGGAAAATAAATTCTGCTTCGAATTTCCTCAAATAGTTTAAACTACAAAAGGTATAAAAGAAAAAATAATAACTAAATGTATCATTTTAAAAGATTTACATGTCTAGCCAATTGTTTCTCTTTCTATATTGGTATACAAATATCGGATTTTATCCTAGAATATCAGATAAAACTCAATTTGATAATTGTGTTTATAAATTATTCACACCATATGAAGGATTTTGATGTTGTCATTTGAAAATCAAATATGTGCCTTACTTGTACTATAAAAATTAAAGCAGGTGCCTTTTATTCACGTTTTATAATTAATTAAAATCATAAACAAAACCTCTTTGACTCAGCAATACTTTAATTTATTTCACACTTAATTTAGAATATGCAGGCTTAAACCTGAAATAAAGTATGTCGAAATGACGTCAAAAACATGCAGGTAACCTTATACAAATATAAAGAAGATAAAAAAAAACACTTACAATGGCCGAAAACTATTCTCACATGCCACAATCCTCTAGGGAACTGCACCAGGAAAAAAAAGATAAAAAGACGAAGGACAGACATAGACAACTTAAAAAAAATAAATAAAATAAAATAGAATTAAAAAAAAACACCTTTGAAAATGCAATTGTAAAGATGTTTTTCTCATATCTTGAAATATGAAAAAGAAAGAAAATTGGGTAAATATCAGGGAGACAACATCCCATATCCAGGTTAAAATCACTTATCTACCTATCTAAGTACAAATGTACTAGATAACTACACAATTTGCGAGAATAAATTAAAACACATGTGGTAGAAAATTATGAATTCTAACATGGATCTGTTAATCGTTAACCAGTATAATACTCGATAACCATATACTTCGCACATGCGCAAAAGGTGTCTGTATAAGAGTAAAGGGGATGTGAGTAGTATAACGGGTTACCTCAGACCAAAATTGACGAGGAGCCCCATAGTGCATTCTTTGTAAAATATTTTCATTTTCCCCTAATTTTCCTTAAAATATGCAAATTAGTTCAGGAGGGAATTTTTGTGCCAATATAGAGGGTGCTGCAATCATTATTGACGAGGTGCTAAGTGTGTCATTGACCTCACCTTGTCTAAGGTAATTGTCACTGGTCTTGCCTACTGATCTCACCCTTTCTTTATCCAGGATACTTTCCTAGGTCTCGCCTTCTACTTCTGTCCATGTCCACTGGTCTCGTCTTAATCATTACCCTATTCCAGTTTTTAACTACACCTTAACTCTAGTCTTTCTTACCCACTGACCGAACACTACTAACTTTTAACCTAACACTTATCTTTGCACTAACCCTAATCTATTTTAACTACACCTTAACCATTGTCTCTATAATCCAGTAACTGAATCTTTTTGTTATAGTGTTGTACTTTAGTGTGTCATTGACCTTTGACCTCGTCCTGAGTGCCTTGTCTTTGGCTTCGACTTCACAAGTCCATTTGTAGTCACTGGTCTCGCCCTACTTCTATCCAAGGTACTTTCCTAGGTCTCGCCTTCTACTTTAGTTTTGTCTTCTACTTTGGTTTCGCCCTACTTCTGTCCATGGTATTTTCACTGGACTCGTCTTTATCCTAACCGTAACGTTACACTTATCCTTGTACTATCCCCAACCTAACACTTATCCTTGTACTAACCCTAACTTTTCTGTTGTTAGATCAGTAATGGTGTGTTTGTTCACGACTTACACTACAATTTTTTGTTGCAGTTTTTTCTATACCTCCATAATTACTTTCCATTTTAAAATTTATTTTAATTTTCTCTCTATTATCTCTAACCCAAGTTGATGTGACAACTTTATATTTTTTATTTATAATTTTTTTTTAATTTATTATTTTATCTATTATTATATTATTAATACTATTATTCTGTAATTTAATTTTTTTTAATTAATTTTTTGGTTGATTATTTTTCATTAATATTATATTTATTTATTATATCATTTTATTTCTTTTATTATTTTTCTATTCAAATTTTTTAGTTTCATTTTCCTTATTTAATTTATCTATATTCTTAATTGTTTATTTATTTTTTTATCTTATCTATTTTTCAAATTTATAAAGGTTATACTATTTTTTAATTTATTTTATTAATTGATTTACTTTTTTATTATTTATTTACTTTATTATTATTATTTATTTATTAACTTTATTTATTATGATAACCAATATGCATTATATTTATTTATTTTGTTATTTCTTTATGTTTTTATTGTATCATTTTATTTCACTTTTTAATTTATTGTTTATTATTTAATTTTTAATGTAATTATTTCATTATTCTTTTTAATATTATTTTATTATTATTTCTGACTAATACTTATTATATTTATTTTATTTATAATTCATTATTTATTTATTTATTTATTACATTTTTATCTTAATTAATTTATTTATTTTTTATTTTATTTCATTTATAATTATTATTTACTATATATTATTTTATTTATTTATATTCTTATTTAATTATTAACTTATCCATGGATTGTTCGTTCTTTTGATTGACGGTTCGGTTCTCACTTACTTTATTGTTTATTTTATTTATCTTTTTTTTTATTTTTCAAAAGTTTTTATTAATATTAATTTAGAATTTAATTCTAATATTTTCAAACTATTGAAGTTCTCTCCTTTTTTACCCTTACCCTTACCCTAACCTTTGACTTTACGCTTATTTTCGTACAGGCCCTAACTTTTCTGTTGTAAGAATCACCTTAACCCTATGAATATAACCCTAACCCTTACGTATATAACACTAAACCTTTGGTATATAACAATTACCCTAACCCTTATGTATATAACAGTAACCCTAACCCTTAATCCTAACTGTAACTAATGCTAACACAATCTCTAACCCTTGTATATTCTGAAACGATCCTAATAATGAATGTCACCCTAACTGAACCTTATAAAAACCCTAACCTGAACATGGGTGATTATTACCTAATCACTAATCATTAAGATATATGTAATCCGAACCCACATGATTTAGATAATACTTAAAACTTTAAAATTTTATTGATTAATTAATGATAACCCTAACCTAAAGCTTTCAAACAAACACAAACGTTAATAATGGTATCATCATTAGTTTTACCCTAACAAAAGTAACTCTAAACTAAACTTAACCGTTATCATACCCTATTCCTAATAATGTATAACATTACCCATACCCCTAACCTTGGGCTTTATTAACCACATTATAGTCTAAGCCATCCCTAAACCTAATCCTTTTTCATAACTTAACCCTTACCCTTATCAGATCTGTTACCCTAACTATACTGATGGATATCATAATTCATTGAAAACACATAATGAAATGTCAACTATGACTATGAACTGACACAAAAAATCATTATTTATTGATATGAACATAAGACCATTCATGACTATGAACACATAAATATAAATATATTAAGTTATGAATGATAACAAGTAGAAGACGAAATAAACATTAAGTGATACTATGAAAACAAATTGATACTGAAGATAATATGAAAACTAATGTGAAATGAATACTAAAAGCGGAAGCATGACTATCAACTGAAATTAACTATGAACACAAATAGATATCGAAACAATATGAACTACAAATACAAACGCGAGGATAAATATGAAGTAATACAGCATGAAATTGAACACAAACACAACAGAACATCACAACAACATTAATGTAAGCTAAACAAAGAAATAACGTCAACTATGACAATAAATTGACACAGGACATGTTAACATATGAACATTAACACGAATGTGAACACCAAATCATAAGCATACAGTTAACTACGACTATAAAGTGATATTTAAACATGTAAACATATGAATATTAACACTGATGTGAACCAAAAAATATAAACATGACGTCAGCTATGGCAATGAATTGACCCAAACTACGAAAACAAATCAATGTTATTGTTAATTGAACACAAAATACAAACGGAAACTTTAAACCATCAACATAAACTGACACAAGATATGTAAACATATGAACATTGACACGAATGTTAACACCAAAACTCGACACATAGCGTCAAGTACGAATACAAAAACAACAATAAACGACAACATAATGACATTGATATGAACTGTTCCATGAAAACATAATATGATATGTTAAATATGAAACCAAATGTGAACTTTGACATCAAAACATAACATGACACATAAAATATGAACACAAATACAACAAAACAGGACAATACAATGTGAACTTGACATGAAAACATAAGATGATATGTTCAATATTAACACAAACACAACAAAGTATGAAACCAAAAGTGGACTTTGACATGAAAACAAAGCATGACAACATATTGATATAAACTGTTATATGAAAACATAACATGATACGTCAACTATAAACACACATATAACAAAAGATCTAACCGACATTCCTATGACATTGATATGAACATAATGAATGAAAATAAGTATATAGGCATATTAACTCTTACATGAATGTTAACAACAAGTGGACGACGAAATAAATATTAAGCGACACAAAATATGAAAACTAATTGATATTACAAACAATATGAACAATATATTCAAGCATTAATAGTAAACGATCAACAGTAAATGATACAAGATATATATGTGAACACCAAATACGAACTGATTGAACATTGAAAACAGAAACAATAATGAAACATCAACATTAAACGATACAAAACATACAAACATATGAATATTGACAGGAATGTTAACACCAAAACACGGCACATAACGATAAGTATGGGCACAAATACAAAACATGACAACATAATGTACATAACTTGACATGAAAACGTAAGATGAAACGTTAAATATTAACATATTTACAACAAAACATGACAGCATAATGTGAACTTCACATTCACATGAAAAAATAAGGTGATATGTGAAATATGAACACAAACACAACAAAGTATGAAACCAAAAGTGAACTTTGATATAAAAACATAACACTAAACGTTATAACATCGACCTCAAGTGACATAAAAGGTGATACATAATGACATTAATGTAAACTTTAACACAGAAACATACTATGAAACGTAAAATATGAAATGAAATACAACAAAATATAAAAACAAATGTGAACCTTGGCATCAAAACAAGAAACAAAACGTTAAGTATGAACACAAGCACAACAATAGATGACAACAAATGCAAACTTGAACACCAAAACAAAATATGAAATGAAAACTATGAATACAAACACAACAATGCATGACAACATAAAGACATTAAAAGAACTGTTACATGAAAACATAACAAGATACATTAAACATGAATAATAACACAACAAAACATCATACCTTAACCGTATTCATTTGATCTGTTACATGAAAACTTAATATGATATGCTAAATATGAACATAAATGCAACAAAGTTGAAAAATAAATCTAAACTTATATATGAAAACACAACATTACACATTAAACATGAACATTATTACAACAAATTATGAAAAGAAATGCAAACTTGTACATGAAAATACAAACTGAAACGTTAAATATCAAGATTTGGTGACGCAAAACATTAAACATATCGATGTTTATGAAGACTTTAACACAAAAACACAATATGAAATGTAAAATACGAACATAATTACAACAAATTATGAAGATAAATGCAAACTTGACATGAAAACGTAAGATGAAACGTTAAATATGAACACAAATACAACAAACGCGAAAACTTATTGACATTAAATGGAAACAAAACTTAAATAAACCATTAAATATTCGTTAAGAATGACACAATCACATCAAAATATTTAAACAAATCGATAATGAAGACAATATGAACAACAAATACCAGCATAAATACTTATAGATCAGCATTAAGTGATGAATGAGACGTTAATTTAAAGCATCTAGTAATGAATAATGGTAATTTCATGGTATTATGTTAGTAAAAATTGTGATTTTAATGTATCTGGATGGTGGTGGTGGTTTTTTAAAGGTATCTGGGTGGTGGTGGTGGTGGTGGTGGTGGTGGTGGGATAATAGTCTATGGCGATGGTGGTGGTGGTGGAAGGCTATGACTGGGTGGTGGTGGTGGTGAAAAGGTTCTTGTTGTTATTAATGGTGGTTGTGGGGGTGCTGGTGGTGGAGGGACCATAGTCTATGGTGGTGGTGGTGGACTGATAGGCTATTGTGGTGGCGGCGGCGCCGGCGGTTGTGGTTGGCATGTTAATTGGGGGATTAGCGGCGGCGGCAGCAGCAACAACAAGCCGTAAAAAGGCCAATAAAGACAACAAAATGGCGATAAAAACATCGAAAATACGATATGAAACATGTAATGCGAATACAATAAAATAATAAAACTTAACGACATTTATATGAAAATGAACATGAAAACACAAACTGAAACATGAAATGTGAACATTATTACAACATAACATGATAACTAAACGATATCAATATAATCAAAAATGAAATATAACATCAATTGTTTGTGACAAACGCAACAAAACATCGAGATTAAATGAAATCATGTAAAATCTCGAACTGAACGAGACTTGTTAAAGGTAACAGATATCAACTTGACAGTCTGATCAATCGATTTAGATGACTGAAGATACCCCGAACTGATATATGATATGAACCTATTACCAATTGTTTGGATTAAGACCAATCTAGGGCCGATCTAGGGCCGACTTAGGCCGAATTTTGAGTTCTAAGGGCCGATATAATCAAAATAGTACATGAGAGCGCTACAACACCAACACTAATCACTTTAGAAGTATAAAGATACCCCGAATCCATATATCATAGGTCTATAGTACGAACAGTATTGAAGGCCAATCTAGGGCCGACTAAGGCCGATTTTTGATTTCTAAGGGCCGATAACTTCATAATAGTACATGACAATACTACAACACCAACACTAATCGCTTTAGAAGTATAAAGATACCCCGAATCCATATATCATATGTCCATTGTACTAATAGTATTGATTAGGGCCCAATTAGGGCCGACTTAGGGCCGATCTTTGATTTTAAGGGCCGATTACTTCACACAGCTACGTTCTAGGCCTTAACTACCTTGACTAATCGCTTTAGAAGCCTAAAGATACATCAAATCCATATATCATATGTCCATAGTACTAATAGTATTGATTAAGGCCGAATTTGGGCCGTTTAGGGCCGATATCTCGTTCACACTCGTAGCTAGAGCTTCAAAACATGTTCCAATCGATTCAGCGACCCCAATTCAACCTAGTAAGTTATCACAACAGCACGAAAATACGCAAACAATACTCAAAAATTAAGGGTTACTCCAAGTGATTTCATTTTATCTTGATGTTTTGTTGCGTTTGTCCACGGAACCGGAGGGGCACAAAAAACACGGAGCTCATATTTGTTTACATGCGGTAGGGTGGGTACAGATTTTTATTAATAAGTCAACAAAGCATATGAAATTGGTGTAAATAAATTGTCATATTTATTTTACATATAATAAGTTATCCACAGGCAAATTTTCACTTCCTAAGACCCTTTAATAAACTGGGGAAAGATAAGATTATCCAAGTTTGCGATTTTTCACGGCGATGTGTCCAATAAAATTGATGAGACGTACATGTTTTAGACCATATCCAAAACATCAATGGTTCCGTCTTTTCATTGATATCTTCTGGACATTTTCTGAAAGTATCACTTCCCGGAATTCACTCGTTATATCTTTATTTGGCGATTTATCCAAAATGGGTGCGTAATTATGGGCACAAAAAACCGCGGAGCTTTAAATGATAATGGCACATAGAACACGGATACCGGGCACAAGGAACAATATCAATTGGAGAGAAGAAAGCACAGAAAAATGTCAGAATCACTTCAAGAGATTAATTCAAGACAACTTAGAATGTCATATTTACTCAGAATTAGTATCTTTAGGGATTGGCTATGCAAAGAAAGCCCTCAAATACTACGAATCAATAAAGATTTCAGTGTATACTTTTGTGAATTATATCATATTGTTATTGCAATTCATGGANGAATCACGTGCTCTGAAAAGGGTACTATACATAATGATTCTGAAAGATGGTATTGCGCTTTAATAAACATCAGTAAATATCAGCCGAGACTTAAACGTGGTCTGTATTATTTGATAGTCTCTTTATAGCCAAAGTAAAAAAATAAGACTTTAACCCACAAATTCAAACGATTTTGTCTAACCAGCGACGACAGAAGTCAGACTGGGGATGCTGTTTCGGAAACGGCGTTAACAATTCGAACTTTAGACAATTGTGATGGGATACATGAGTATGGCGTTGCTCGACTTTTAGCAATGAATTCCGTCTTGGCCTTACTATGAGGTATGAGAATAGATTATTGAAGAAGGCCTCATGGTGACTTCAAGATGAAGAACAAGAATTAGAGTTGTTCAATTGATTGGTTTAGTCATGTGTTTTTAGACACTTTTTCTCATGTGCATTTACTCCATATCCTTTCAGGCAGACCAAAAATAAACAAGTTAAGAAATATCATGTAAGACAACAGACATGAAAGTTAAAAGGGATATACGAAAATGGGTTGACTAGTCGACAGACCGACAGTCAGACAGGTCGACAGGCAGACATGATATAGTAAGAGATGACATTTAAAGTGAAAAAAAATCGTGCAGACTTCAAACAGGATAACACACCGACTTACAGGTTGACAGGCAGACAGAAAGACAGGCATTCATGATGAAGCAAAACAGCTAAAATCCAAGAGGGTTCTTTTGGGCCAAAAAAGCCAGTTTGGAAGCGTGATTGATGAAAAATTTCCCTTAATATAGGCGAAATACGTTTTAACCTGGATATGGAATTTTGTCTCCTTGGCATTTACCCCTTTTCCTTTCTTTTTCATATCTATATGTGAAAGCAAAAAGTCAACTTAAGCGTGATACGTGGATTGGTTGATGAGTATGTGTTCAATATACATTGAGCAATATTTCAGCTATTATCAGGACGAAAACAAGTTAATCGATTTAAGGTAGTTCGAGCCTAATAAACATATCAGACAGAATTTTTTTATTTTAAGATATTTTGTAGTTCTTAGCCCATGTGTTCAAAAAATAAAATAAAAATGATATGTCATCGATCATCTTTTCCTGTAATCAGGCTTTGAAAATCAGTCCAAATTCACTATTTTTCAGCAATATTTACAAAGAATATACAGGGAACTGTGAGAACATGCTTATTGTTTAGCTTTCATATAAAATAATATCAGATAGATTTTTTTTATAATTTTTTGACATTTCAGAGGTATACATTTCAGCTATAAGCTGAGCTGATAAAATCTATATGTCACCGTTTGATTAAGAGAAATATTTTATATAGTTTACGAAACAGACAATATTTATGGTAAAAGGGAGATAATTCGCGGGAAAGTGTATGTCAATCTATTATGACATCACAATGAAAAGGCCAAATAAGGAATATTCCGGCTTGAAAATCCAGTCAATTCCGCATCCGACTTGTGTTTCGCAAATGCGCCAATCGCATGCGTCGTGTATTAGTGTCGATCTACATTAAATAGTAAAAGAAAAGCAGCATAAAGGTGGAAGGGACAACTGGGCAAAACGGAAAAGGGGAGAACTGGGTAGGGGCAGGAAGTTTAGATTTCTACACGACTCCCGACGAGTCTACTCTCCTTAGAAAATGTACAAGGGGTTTTTAAACCGCATGGAGCGTGGCGTTTCTCCAAACAGTTTGGCTAAAATGGTTCGTGTTAAGCTTTCCGTATTGTGAAGTGACTTCCCAGCATAGACAGAGCATTCCCTATTCACTACTTAAGGACGCGCCTGGAATCTCTGAAGTCTGAGTTCTTGAAAACCGATTCAAGTGCCGGAGCATGATACCTGATTTATCAGATTAAGAAGTGATATAGTGAAAGGGGAGGGAACTACAGGCGATATTTCGGCTTTTAGTTTGTTT
>MJUU01061986.1:88339-134173 GCA_002080025.1 Modiolus philippinarum
AAAATTAGATACTTTTAAGCAAAATATTTCAGCCACAGAATCTTAAATTCATTACTGCAGAGTAAACCAGTTCGGATTAATCTATTATGTTGTTAAAATATTTTCACATATCAATTATAGAAGATACAGCCTGACAAACAATACTTCTGAGATTTAATTTTATAAATACGCATGCAATACTCATTATTTCAACGTTTTTCAATCTTAAGTTGATTAAATAGTTGCACATATTTGTATTCAAGTCATATGCGCCGTTAAAAGCAAGTCAAAACTCTCGTCAAAACTGCATAAAACTTTCATTATCTTCTATTTTCGATTGAACAAACTCCGCGTTCCTTGTATCATTTGAATGTGTCCACTCCGTGTTCAATTGTATCATGCTCCGCGGTTTTTTGTGCCCATTATTACGCACCCTTGCCGGATAAGTCGCCAAATAAAGATATAACGGGTGAATTCCGGGAAGTGATACTTTCAGAAAATGTCCAGTAGATATTAATGAAAAGACGGAACCATTGATGTTTTGGATATGGTCTAAAACATGAACGTCTCATCACTTTTATTGGACACATCGCCGTGAAAAATCGTAAACATGAATAATCTAACCTTTCCCTGCAGTTTATTAAAGGGTCTTGGGAAGTGAAATTTTAACTGTGAATAACTAATTATATATAAACTAAAAATGACAATCTATTTACTCCAATTTCTTATGCTTTGTTGACTTATTAATAAAAATCTGTACCCACCCTACCGCATGTAAACAAAAAATGAGCTCCGTGTTTTTTGTGCCCCTCCGGTTCCGTGTATCGGAATACCCGGCGTGATTTCATTTTTGATAATATTGATATCGTTTAGTTATCATGTTATGTTGTAATAATGTTCACATTTCATGCTTCAGTTTGTGTTTTCATGTTCAAGTTCATATAAATGTCGTTAAGTTTTATTATTTTATTGTTATTGTATTCGCATTACATGTTTCATTTTCGCCATTTTGTTGCCTTTATTGGCCTTGTTACGGCTTTTTGCTCTGCTGCCGCCGCCGCTAATCCCCCAATTAACAGACCCACCGCCACCGCCACCACAATAGCCTATTAATCCACCACAACCCCCACCACCACCATAGACTATGATCCCTCCACCACCACCACCAACAACAACAACAACCTTTTCACCACCACCACCCAGTCATAGCCTACCACCACCACCACCACCGCCATAGACTATTATCCCACCACCACCACCACCACCCAGATACCTTTAAACAACCACCACCCAGATACATTAAAATCACAATTTTTACTAACAAAATACCATGAAATCCCCATTATTCATTACTAGATGCTTTAAATTAACCACTCATTCATCACTTAATGTTGATCTGTTAGTATTTACGCTGGTATTTGTTGTTCATATTGTCTTCATTATCGATTTGTTTAAATATTTTGATGTGATTGTGTCATTCTTAACAAATATGTAATGGTTTATTTAAGTTTTGCTTCCATTAATGTCAATAAGTTTTCGCGTTTGTTGCATTTGTTAAAGAAGCAAAGATAACAGGAAACACTTACAATGGCCGAACATTACAATAACATGCCACAATCCACCAGGGAACTGCACACGGAAAACAATAAAATGACAAATGACAAACATAAAGAACGATAGGAACTCGGGATAGCCGGACTTGATACCGGCACTAGCGACAGCTAGCGGTAGGGTTAAACCGGTTTATGGGTACCCAAACCTCCCTTTTCTCTATCCCGTCTCCCTATAGTAAACATAAACATACAAATAAAACCCAATACAGGTAGACCACTAACTCCAAGACCACAATCTTGAAAAGGAAAGAACAAGACAAAACGTAATTTAGAAAGATGGGTCAGGGAGTGCTCGCCGCTAAACTGCCGGCTAGCTCAAGGAGCCTAGTCTGCTGGTAAAACACTGTCGCACTACGGAATATTAATCAAATTCAAAACTTCCCGAAGGGTTTGGTTAAGAATCGTCATGGATTTCAGTAGACATCGGCAGTATCAGTGAGAGGCCAGTATAATTGTAAAATCTTCAGGTCATTGGATCCCAAAGCCAGTTTAACTGAATCATGAACAATATCCGGTCAATATTCCCTATTACGTAAAGAATGTAAGTTACGTCCCATATTGTGTTCATATTTAACGTTTCATCTTACGTTTCCATGTCAAGTTTGCATTTATCTTCATAATTTGTTGTAATTATGTTCGTATTTTACATTTCATATTGTGTTTTTGTGTTAAAGTCTTCATAAACATCGATATGTTTAATGTTTTGCGTCACCAAATCTTGATATTTAACGTTTCAGTTTGTATTTTCATGTACAAGTTTGCATTTCTTTTCATAATTTGTTGTAATAATGTTCATGTTTAATGTGTAATGTTGTGTTTTCATATATAAGTTTAGATTTATTTTTCATCTTTGTTGCATTTAAGTTCATATTTAGCATATCATATTAAGTTTTCATGTAACAGATCAAATGAATATGGTTAAGGTATGATGTTTTGTTGTGTTATTATTCATGTTTAATGTATCTTGTTATGTTTTCATGTAAACGTTCTTTTAATGTCTTTATGTTGTCATGCACTGTTGTGTTTGTATTCATAGTTTACATTTCATATTTTGTTTTGGTGTTTAAGTTTGCATTTGTTGTCATCTATTGTTGTGCTTGTTTTCATACTTAACGTTTTGCTTCTTGTTTTGATGTCAAGGTTCACATTTGTTTTTATATTTTGTTGTATTTCATTTCATATTTTACGTTTCATAGTATGTTTCTGTGTTAAAGTTTACATTAATGTCATTATGTATCACCTTTTATGTCACTTGAGGTCGATGTTATAACGTTTGGTATTATGTTTTGATATCAAAGTTCACTTTTGGTTTCATACTTTGTTGTATTTGTGTTCATAATTCACATATAATCTTCTGTTTTCATGTGAAGTTCACATTATGCTGTCATGTTTTGTTGTAATTATGTTAATATTTAACGTTTCATCTTACGTTTTCATGTCAAGTTTACATTATGTTGTCATGTTTTGTATTTGTGCCCATACTTATCGTTATGTGCCGTGTTTTGGTGTTAACATTCCTGTCAATATTCATATGTTTGTATGTTTTGTATCGTTTAATTTTGATGTTTCATTGTTTCTGTTTTCAATGTTCAATCAGTTCGTATTTGGTGTTCACATATATATCTTGTATCATTTACTGTTGATCGTTTACTATTAATGCTTGAATATATTGTTCATATTGTTTGTAATATCAATTAGTTTTCATATTTTGTGTCGCTTAATATTTATTTCGTCGTCCACTTGTTGTTAACATTCCTGTAAAATTTAATATGCCTATATACTTATTTTCATTTGTTATGTTCATATCAATGTCATAGGAATGTTAGTTAGATCTTTTGTTATATGTGTGTTTATAGTTAACGTATCATGTTATGTTTTCATATAGCAGTTTATATCGATATGTTGTCATGTTTTGTTGTATCTGTGTTTACATTTTATGTGTCATGTTATGTTTTCATGTCAAAGTTCACTTTTGGTTTCATACTTTGTTGTGTTTGTGTTCATATTGAACATATCATCTTATGTTTTCATGTCAAGTTCACATTATATTGTCCTGTTTTGTTGTATTTGTGTTCATATCTTATGTGTCATGGTATAGTTCACATTTGGTTTCATACTTTGCTGTGTTTGTGTTCATATTTAACATATCATATTATCTTTTCATGGAACAGTTCATATCAATGTCATTATGTTGTCGTTTATTGTTGTTTTTGTGTTCATTCTTGGCGTTATATGTCGAGTTTTGGTGTTAATATTCGTGTCAATGTTCATTTGTTTACATATCTTGTGTCAGTTTATGTTGATGGTTTAAAGTTTCTGTTTGTATTTGGTGTTCAATTAACAATAACATTGATTTGTTTTCATAGTTTGGGTCAATTTATTGCCATAGCTGACGTTATGTTTATATTTTTTGGTTCACAATAGTGTTAATATTCATATGTTTACATGTTTTAATATCATTTCAGAGTCGTGGTTAACTGTATGCTTATGATTTGGTGTTCACATTCGTGTTAATGTTCATACGAGGGTTGTCCCTAAAGTTTTAGGACGGTCTGCGTAAAAATGGATATATATGTCAGAATATAATGAAACAATGCTACGAATACTTACATTATTTGACGAGTCAATCTCCAAAATTTCATCAGATTATAAAGTTTTTCAATTATATTTCAAACATTTTAAAATACTATAACAACTTTCAAGTGGAGCTTCCACACCCGTTACAATGACGTCAACATTAATTTTTCTCGTTATAGTTTTCATTCAACTCAACAAATTTTTTGCATCTTTTTAACCAGTTATCGAATATTTTCTAATATTGTTCACTTTTCATATGTAAAATTATGTTCATCACTGCAAACCTAAGGTCGGGTAAGTCGTCAAACTTCTGTCCACGGAGAAATAATTTGATACATGGATATACGGTTAAGTCCATTGGTGCTAGGTCTGGACTATACGGAGGGTGTTTGAAACACTGAAATCAAAGTAAATTGATCTCAACTTTAATTTTTTGCGATGTATGCGCAGGGGCATTGTCCTGATGTAGTATTACATAGTTCAAATTAGCAGCCAAATAAGGTCGTTTCTTTCTATACGCGTTTTTTCTGATGTTCACGCAAACTTTATAACAGCTCTCTGCTCCACATTTGCCAAAAAACGTTTCATATTTCAGAAATGCTTTTCCGGTCTCACGATCTTCGAAGCCGGACATGTCTGCCATATCAAGACTTAAATTTTTGAAATTTGGCATGTGTAAAGTCATTACTTTTATCTAAGTCATAGTATAATTATCGGGAAATTTTTTGCGGGATTTTGGTGAGAAAACATGACAAATTTAAAAACGGCATTATGCGCGTTACAAGGTATTTTTGTCAAGCTCCGGGTCCCCATCTCTGTTTCAAATATGAAGTCATTATTTCGATATCAAATGCAAAATTTCGGGGTAACATATATATAGTATGTAGATTTTTGTTGCAGATCACAAATACCAGAAAAGAATAGACATGAGACGTTGTTTTTGTATTTATTAGTACTTGTCCTAAAACTTTTGGGACAACCCTCGTATGTTTACATGTTCTGTGTGAATTCATTGTCATAGTTGACGTTATTTCTTTGTTTAGCTTACATTAATGTTGTTGTCATGTTCTGTTGTGTTTGTGTTCAATTTCATGTTGTATTACTTCATATTTATCCTTATGTTTGTATTTGTAGTTCATATTGTTTCAATATCTATTTGTGTTCACAGTTAATTTCAGTTGATAGTCATGATTTCATTTCACATTAGTTTTCATATTATCTTCAGTATCAATTTGTTTTCATAGTATCACTTAATGTTTATTTCGTTTTCTACTTGTTATCATTCATAACTTAATATGTTTTTATGTTATTTGTTCATAGTCATAAATGGTCTTATGTTCATATCAATGTCATTGATGTTTTGTGTCAGTTCATAGTCATTATGTGTTTTCAATGAATTATGATATTCATCAGTATGGTTAGGGTAACAGATCTGATAAGGGTAAGGGTTAAGTTCTGAAAAAGGATTAGGGTTAGGGATGGCTTAGACTATGCTGTGGTTAATAAAGCCCAAGGTAGGGGTATGGGTAATGTTATACATCATTAGGGAATAGGGTATGATAACGGTTAAAATTAGTTTAGAGTTACTTTTGTTAGGGTAAAACTAATGATGATACCATAATTAACGTTTGTGTTTGTTTGAAAGCTTTAGGTTAGGGTTATCATTAATTAATCAATAAAATTTTCAAGTTTTAAGTAGTATCTAAATCATGTGGGTTCGGATTACATATATCTTAATGATTAGTGATAAGGTTATAATCACCCATGTTTAGGTAAGGGTTTTTATTAGGTTAAGTTAGGGTAACATTCATTATTAGGATCGTTCCAGAATATACAAGGGTTAGAGATTGTGTTAGCATTAGTTACAGTTAGGATTAAGGGTTAGGGTTACTGTTATATACATAAGGGTTAGGGTAATTGTTATATACCAAAGTTTTAGTGTAATATACATAAGGGTTAGGGTTATATACATAAGGGTTAGGGTTATATTCATAGGGTTAAGTAGATTCTTACAACAGAAAAATTAGGGCTAGTACGAAAATAAACGTAAGGTTAAAGGTTAGGGTAAGGGTTAGGGTAAAAGGGAGAGAACTCCAATAGTTTGAAAATATTATAATTAAATTCTGATCGACTCGGACTTTTGATGTCACTTTTATTTATTTATCTTTTATCTAAATTAATATAAATAAGAATTTAAAAAGTAATAAAAATAATAAATAAAATAAACAATAAGTAAATAATTAAATAAGAATATAAATAAATTACATAATATATAATAAATAATAATAAAATAATTATAAATGAAATAAAATAAAAAAAATAATTAAATAAATAAATAAAGAATAAATTATAAATAAAATAAATTTATTAATTATTAGTCAGAAATAATAATAAAATTATATTAAAAAGAATAATGAAATCAATACATGAAAAATTAAATAATAAACAATAAATGAAAAAAATGAAATAAAATGATACAATAAAAACATAAAGAAATTATTAAATAAATAAATATAATGAAATATTGGTTATCATAATAAATAAAGTAAATAAATGAATAATAATAATAAAGTAAATAAAAGTAAATAAACAATAAAAAAAGTAAATCAATTAATTAAATAAATTAATAAAATAATAAAACCTTTATAAATTTGAAAAATAGATAAAATAGAAAATAAATAAACAATTAAGAATATAGGTAAATTAAATAAGGAAAATGAAACTTAAAATTGAATAGAAAAATAATAAAATGATATAATAAATAAATATAATATTAATGAAAAATAATCAACCAAAAAAATAATTTAAAAAAAAAATACAGAATAATAGTATTAATAAAATAATAATAGATAAAATAATAAATTAAAAAAATTTTAAATATCACATCAACTTGGGTGAGAGATAATAGAGAGAAAATTCAAATAAGTTTGAAAATGGAAAGTAATTATGGAGGTATAGAAAAAACTGCAACAAAAAATGGTTAGGGTTAGTCGTGAACAAACACACCATTACTTATCTAACAACAGAAAAGTTAGGTTTAGTACAAGGATAAGTGTAAGGTTGGGGTTAGTACAAGGATAAGTGTAACGTTAGGGTTAGGATAAAGAGGAGTCCAGTGAAAATACCATGGACAGAAGTAGGGCGAAACCAAAGTAGAAGACAAAACTAGAGTAGAAGGCGAGACCTAGGAAAGTACCTTGGATAGAAGTAGGGCAAGACCAGTGACTACACATGGACTGGTGAAGTCGAAGCCAAAGGCAAGGCACTCAGGACGAGGTCAAAGGTCAATGACACACTAAAGTACAACACTATAACAAAAAGATTCAGTCATTGGATTATAAAGACAATGGTTAA
The DNA here is from genome assembly GCA_002080025.1 of Modiolus philippinarum. NCBI lineage: Eukaryota > Metazoa > Mollusca > Bivalvia > Mytilida > Modiolidae > Modiolus > Modiolus philippinarum. The sequence goes on from MJUU01061986.1 coordinate 95,863, forward strand.
GGTGTAGTTAAAATAGATTAGGGTTAGTGCAAAGATAAGTGTAAGGTTAAAAGTTAGTGTTCGGTCAGTGGGTAAGAGAGACCAGAGTTAAGGTGTAGTTAAAAACTGGAATAGGGTAAGGATTAAGACGAGACCAGTGGACATGGACAGAAGTAGAAGGCGAGACCTAGGAAAGTATCCTGGATAAAGAAAGGGCGAGATCAGTAGGCAAGACCAGTGACAATTATCTTAGACTAGGTGAGATCAATGACACTCTTAGCACCTCGTCAATAACGATTGCAGCGCCCTCTATATTGGCACAAAAATTCCCTCCTGAACTAATTTGCATATTTTAGGGAAAATTAGGGGAAAATGAAAATATTTTACAAAGAACGCACTATGGGGCTCCTCGTCAATTTTGGTCTGAGGTAACCCGTTATACTACTGATGCATAACAACCATATTTTAAATTTTGTTATCCCCTCGCCCAACGAAGTTGGGGAGGGGATAAAGCGTTTTACCCGTTCGTCCGTTCGTCCGTCCTTCCGTTCAAACTTAAGACCATATATCTTTTGAATAACAGGTCGTAGGTGGACAATGTTTTGTCCATGGATGCATCTTGAAGAGTACTTCAGGTTGATATATAGAATAGGTGGATTTGACCTACATTTCATGCATGAGTGACTCAGGTTAAATATGAAAAAGAAAGGAAATGGGGTAAATGTCAAGGAGACAACATCCCATATCCAGGTTAAAACGACCCAAAACAAAGGATCTAGGGGTCACCGTACAGTCTTCAACACAGTGAGGAACCTCACACCATATAGCAAGCCCTAAAGTTTTTGTAACAGTCCAGATCTGGGATACTACAACTTGTAGAGGAATAATATTTTGTATGTAGATGCGCCTTGTAAAGTTACGAAGCTCCAGACAAAAAATAGGTCACTTTGATCTACATTTCATGCATGAGTGACTTAGGTTAAAGTTTTTGTAAGAGTCCAGATCTGGGATACTACAACTTCTAGAGGAATAATATTTTGTATGTAGATGCGTCTTGTAAAGTTAGGAAGCTCCAGATAAAAATTAGGTCACTTTGACCTATATTTCATGCATGAGTGACTTAGGTTAAAGTTTTTGTAAGAGTCTAGATCTGGGATACTACAACTTGTAGAGGAATAATATTTTATATGTAGATGCATTTTATAAAGTTAGGAAGCTCCAGATAAACATTAGTTCACTTTGACCTACATTTCATGCATGAATGACTTAGGTTAAAGTTTTTGTAAGAGTTCAGATCTGGGATACTACAACTCATAGAGGAATAATATTTTGTATGTAGAGGTGTCTTGTAAAGTTAGGAAGCTCCAGATGAAAATTGAGTCACTTTGACCTACATTTCATGCATGAGTGATTTATGTTAAAGCTTATGTATGAGCTTGGATTTTAGATACTACAAATCGTAGAAGAATAATATTTTGTATGTAGATGCATCTTGTAAAGTTACAAAGCTTCAGATAAAAATTAGGTCGTCCTACATTTCGCGCATGAGTGACCTAGGATAAAGTTTGTGTTACAGTCTAGATTTTTAGATAATACAACTTGAAGAAGATTAATCTTTCATCAGTAGATGGATATGCTGTAGGTATGAGGCTCCTGATTGAAATAAGGTCACTACATTTCTTGCATGACTGGCTCAGATTTAAGTAACAAGCCAGATCTTGAATGGTACAACTTCCTTGAGTGCTTATAATACTAGTCAAACAATCAAGAAACGGCCGAGGGGATTAGCTGTCGTTTCCGACTGCCCCTTCTCTTGTTTGTTTTAGTTTGTGTAGGAAATAAACATAAAGACCTTTTTTCAGACACGTAAATGTTAATTATTTTGCTTCCTATTTGGATTTTGAACTTGCATCTGTTTGAAAACGTCAAATTGTGTATTGTGACGTCATAGACACAGACAGCAATCGAAATAATTCATGGCAGGCATATTTTTATTGTCATTTAACCATGGACCGAGCCTTTATATCTTCGCTAACGCTCTGTGTTAAATTCGAATAATGCTTAAATTTCCAATAACCATATACCTGCCATGAATTATTCTTTAATTATATACATAATTCAATGTCAAAATCACAAGCAAAATTCTACATAGGAAAATTCATTCAACTTAAATGCTTAAGATATATACATGTTAAGTATTGTATCAAGTTTGGATAATTTCTATAACGGTTTTCTACTTAAATATAGAAAAATTTACGAAAGTGCTCATATATAACGGTCCATTTCGGAACAATCCCCCACCAACGTAATTAATGCTTCATCAAAGTGGGACAAAAACACGAAGACAAGAAGTGGGACAAGCTCACAAAGACAACAAGTGGGACAAACTTACGAAGACAACAAGTGGGACAAGCTTACGAAGACAACAAGTGGGACAAGCTCACGAAGACAACAAGTGGGACAAGCTCACGAAGACAACAAGTGGGACAAGCTCACGAAGACAACAAGTGGAACAAGCTTACGAAGACAACAAGTGGGACAAGCTCACGAAGACAACAAGTGGGACAAGCTCACGAACACAATAAGTGGGACAAGCTTACGAAGACAACGAGTGGGACAAGCTCACGAAGACATCAAGTGGGACAAGCTCACGAAGACAACAAGTGGGACAAGATCACGAAGACAAGTGGAACAAGCTTACGAAGATAACAAGTCGGACAAGCTCACGAAGACAACAATTGGGACAAGCTCACACAGACAACAAGTGGGACAAGCTTACGAAGACAGCAAGTTGGACAAGCTTACGAAGACAACAAGTGGGACAAGCACACGAAGACAACACAAATAAACAAAAAAGAAATAGAACGCCACAAAACCAAGCACTAGAAGTATGAACCAATACAAAAACTGGAGATGTCGTCAGATGCTCCATTAGGGAAAGCACGATCTGCTCTACTCGTGGCATTGGCGGATCCAGAGGGGGGTTCCGGGTGTTGGAACCCCCTTTTTTCTGGACAATCATGTATTTTTTAATGAATATCCTGATGTTTTATTGAGAAATACCGAAGGAAATTTTCGCAACAGCAAAAAAAGTATCCCTATTGCTATAAAGTCGGTGACCATGGTACATAAATGTTTTGTAATGTTCTCAAATACTTAACAAAGGTTATATTGTCGATACTAAAATTCGATATTATGTCAATGTTCGCAATTCTCAATATTTTCTGTGTCGTTACCAAAAACATATTTTTTTTTTTTTTTTTTAGTAGTACGTTCATTTGCGTCACTTGGAAAGATTAATAAAGTTTTAATATACTATACACATATTCTGGAAAAAATAACTTGGAAAGACTTACTTAGCTTTATCAGATTGGTCATATGTTGGCCTTTCCCTTACTCACTTGACATAGGTTAACAGGAACGAAGTAATAAGCTTATAACATACGTACATTAAGATAAATTTCGAAGATATAATTGAGCATTTCAACTAAATGAGAATTAAAAGGTGGAAGTTCAAGAAAAATTGTAGTCTTATGAAGGATTAGTATTTTGAATTTGTATATTCATCTTTCTAGAATCGCATCTTAAGCACAGGGAAGGAAATGATGCTTTTAATTTCCCTAAAAAGATTAACAATGTTAGGTATAATTGAAGAAATTTCTTTTATTTATCATTTCTGAAAGAGTAACAAATCTGTGTATTTGTTTTCATTCATATTCATCTGTAGTTTGGTATGTATAACTTTATTTTCTCTAATTTCTATGCAGTTTTAAAATTTCCTCTCAATCATCACTAGAGAAGGAACAAGTCTGATGACACATCCCGAAAATGCTACTCGGAATACAATCGTCTGCGTTTTAAATTTAGTTCATAAGAGAAACAAATTCTACATCTTAAACATTTTAATTGTACGGAAGCTCATAGGGGACCTCTAAAGAACAAAAATAAAAGAAATATATATATCGTTATCTCGATATATATATAACAAAAAATAAAAAAAAATTATATCGTTATCTCGATATATATATCGTTATATATATATCGAGATAACGATATATATTTTTTTTTATTTTTGTTCTTTCGAGGTCCCCTATGGGCTTCCGTATAATTGCGACATTTCTCCCATCATTTTAAATAATTTTCGCTAATGTCAAAAAGTATATATATTGGAACGCAGATTTAATTGTTTACCACCTAGAAAGTTTATAACACAAAAAAAATAAATAAATTCAGCTGGCGATACAACATATTTAAAAATTTATTACTGATAAGCAAGAAAATAACATTTTTTTTATCTATTTTCAACGCGCCAGGTTACAAGTGTTTTTCGTCTATTAAAACACGGTTAACACTTCCTTAATACTTTGTTCTTTATGGTGAGGGATGTCAGCAAGTTCTGTCCAACCTTAATCATTTTAGATTTCACTCCTATCTCGAATTTCGAGTTCATATCCCGAAATATTAATCAGAAAAATCAATCAAATCTTTATTTCAATAGTAAAATAATGCAGTTGAATGTTTAAATTTAATAAATTTATATATACATCAAATTGTTGCTAATGTCTGACTCTTACTTATCTCCTTCAAATGTTAATTATTATTAAAACTCAATAAATACGCTGTATATAAATATACAAGTTGTTGTAGAGTCGATGAACAAATAAAGGGATATGGAGTAAATGTACATGGTAAAAATCCCTATAAATAACTGGTAGGATTAAGCAAATGGAACAACATGCTACCACACTCATATCCCTTGCACTCTTAACAAAAAATAGCAAAAAAGTTATGTGTTTTGTATTCGATATTAGGTAAATGTCGGTAAAACTAATATTTCTTGTATTTTCACCAAAACATAAACGGTATTTTCTGTACTCGATGTATTCAATTTCATTTTCATGTTCAAAATAATATTGATACCGTGATATTCTTATGTCATGAAGTTTTATCAAAATAAGATTTAAAAAATTAAAGTTTAAGCATTCAATATGCATGTGTATTTGCGCTTGTGATCCTTATTTTTCATGCATTTCTACTAATGAATATATTACTCAATTAATTTTACATATATTAGACGGGTAGGGGTAAAGTGCATTACTCCATAGAAAATAACGTTAATGTACGAAACATCGACAGAACGGGGGGGGGACAAGAAGGGATCGAGTTGCAAGGGTTTGAAGCAATGCCTTTCCCTTCTAAAAAAAATAGATTTCGTCAAGATGGAAGCCAATAACTGCTAAAAATGTCAAAATAGGATGGAAGTCCTATTTTCTGTCCCTTTTTCGAAAGCAGGATCTGCAATGCCTAATAATGTAAATGTACACTTAATTTCTTCTATTGACTTCACGATGTGATATTAATGATCAAAACAAAGATATTAGCTATTTTCTTATAATAGAAATGTATATTGAAATATTTCTACATTGTATATTTATAGAGGACACTATGCAGATCCACACATTTATTGCATCTTTGCTGCCATTTATAATGGTGATTGATAAAGGTAGGTAATTATTCTAATAATACGATTGCCTCAAGTTTTTGCTATACTTTCTTCACCAATGATGTCTTTACTGTTTTACTGAGAGGGTCCTTATGTGGGTCCTAGGAATCAAATAATCATTAAATTTTTGCCTTGGTAATCAAATAATCATTAAATTTTTACCTTCGTAATCAGTAAATTTTTGGCTTAGTAATAAAGAAATATATGAAAATGCAAGCTAATTATCAAATAATCATTAAATAAATGCTCTCGTAATCAAATAATCATTAAAAAATACCCTGATAATCAGGCATTCAAGAAACCCACGACGGACCTCAACTGAGAAGGGGACACACTAATTTTTTAATGAGTAATTCAATTTGAATTTTAAAAGACAAAATAAAAAGAATGAAGTATCGTCCTTCACATGTGTACAAAAAGGGGTTTCTTATGTATATTATTTTATAAAGAATAACTCTTTTTATTCTTAGAGTTGTATTGATTTTACACTTTACTTGCAACGAAATCGTAGGAATTGAATATTAACCTGATACAGTAATTTTCACTCCATGACGTCATTATTCATTGAACAATCATGGTCCTTTGTGCCGGAGATTAAAATTTTCATGACCGATGGTCTCAATAAACATTTATTTACAAGTCGATGAAAGTGTATTCACCTCTGCAAATGTCAATATGAAAAAGAAAGGAAATGGGGTAAATGTCAAGGAGACAACATCCCATATCCAGGTTAAAACGACCAAAAACAAAACATCTAGGGGTCACCATATGGTCTTCAACACAGTGAGGAACCTCGCACCATATAGTAAGCCCTAAATGGCCCCGAAAAGGTAAAAAAGTGAATAAATCAATGGAAACAAACCAGATCCAACAACCCAAACACCAAGAAACCAAAACTCCACAAGAAGACAAGGACAAGTCAATGACCAACACATTCCCGACCTGGGACAGGCGCAAAAACCGCGGTGGGGTCAAACTTGTTCCCTTGGATCCAAACCCAATATATATTTTAAGATTTAAAAGCAACGCATTATACAGTCAAGATAACAGTAAACGCCTAATGGCCGAAAACTACAAGCGCTTGCCACAATCAACATTAGGGGGACCGCACCCGAAAAAACACATAACAGACTAGAGATAAATGTATATAAGGGAGCAACCATTTGATTTCTATGGGGGGGGGGGGGCTATGGTCAAATTTTTCATCCTGGATTTTTTTTTGTGTGTAACTTCTATACTTCTATCCTGGCTTTTTATTTTTGTTCCAAGCCTGTTCTGGATTAACCCGCATAGTCATCCTGGATTTTTTTTTTGCTATAGGTAACCGTCCTGCCTTTTTTTTTTAAATTGACCATAGCCCTCCCCCCCATAAAAATCAAATGGTTGCTCCCTAATGATAGGAACTCGGGATAACCGGACTTGTTACCGGCACTAGCAAAAGCTAGCAGTAGGGTTTAACCGGTGTACGAATAACCAAACCTCATTTTTCTCTATCCCGTTCCCCTAAAGTACAATTAACATACGAATTAATTCCAATAGAGGTAGACGACTAACTCAACGACCACTTTCTTGAAAAACAAAAGAATATGACAAAACGTAATTTAGAAAGATGGGTCAAAGAGTGCTCGCCGCTTAACTGCCGGCTAGCTCAAGGAACCTATTCTGCTGTTAAAACATTGCCGCAAAACGGAAGAAAAATTAAACTCAAAACTTCCCGAACGATTTGGTAAAGATTCTAATATGACGCTCTTCTTTCGCATTGGAAACAAAACTATGCTCTAATTCCAACAATATTTTTGGCACATGCGTACATTTTTTTACAAAAGGACATTCGTTTACTACATATTTTGTGCAGAATAAACTTTTGAATAATGAATCGCACAAAAATCAAATAATGACAGTAGAAATTTACAACCGTTACTGATTTAAGACGCGGAAATGACATAACTGTAAACTTACGAGTGTCTTCTTGTTATTAAATCTTATCTATGTAACATACCGAGCTCTACAATTTAAATATAATTTTTTTTTATTAATAAAATTATAAATATGAGTTTTATTCCTTTTCAGTTTTTTTCTTTTTTTCTTATCTTATTATTATTTTTTCCCTTCAAATACAACTTTACAACTTTACAAGCAGTCATATAAATCAGAAATGTGACCAGCTCACTCTTATAAGCGCTTCGATTTGAAAACATCTATTTTGGATGACCTAAGCCATAGGTTAGAAAAAATAGAAAAACACTGTGAAACAGTTGACAAAGACATTTGTGATATTAAACAACAAATGCAACAACAAACTTCAGAATTACATAGCCGTGTACAGTATATCGAAAATGAAAACAGATGGCTGAAGGATGAAAACTGGAAAATGAGAGAAAAGATAATTGAGTCCCAGACAAGGTCAATGAGAGACAATCTAATTTTTAAGGGTATACCCGATGTCGAAAACTATTCTGAACCTGAAGATACAGAGGAAAAAGTGAAAACATTTATAAATGAAGTTTTGGAAATTCGGGATGAAATTAAATTTCACGTAGTACACAGATTAAAGCCTAGACCAGATAGAAAACCTAGAAACATAGTTGCAAAATTCGAAAGTAGGAAAGTTAGGAATCAGGTACTTGAGAAAGCTAGGGAAAAAACTTAAAGATAATCAAAATTATGTTGTCTATGAGCAATATCCGATGGAAGTAATACAGAGGCGAAAAGAACTGATACCAATTATGATAGATGCCAGAAAGAAAAATCATACAGCTAGTTTAAAAGATGACAAACTGTATATAGATGGCAGGAGATACATCCCCCCTCCAACACAGCCTCCGCCAATTTATCAGCAACCAATGCATTTAAGACAATAGGGGTGCGGTACAAGAGGTCGAGTTTGTAAGGACCCACTGAATTATATACGAAGTGACATTGACACGAATAAAGATATTAGTTCTGATTTAAAACTTTGTTATCTTAATGTTTGTGGGCTTAAAGCTAGATTATTATGCCCTGAATTTCATGAAATTGTTCAGAAAAATGATATTTGTGTATTTATTGAAACTAAACTTTCGGACCTTGATCATTTAGATATTCCATTGGGTTATAAACTTTTCACAAAAAATCGTAGGAAATGTAAGAAAGCATCAGGCGGAATTGCCATACTATATAAATCAAAAATAGATAAATATTTGAAATTTCATGTGACGGAAAGTCAATTTGTTCAGTGGGTAGAGGTGTCAAAACTACTTTTAAATTCAGATCATGATACCTTATTGGGGTGTATATATATACCACCAGAAAATACACGATATTCTTCAGTAGAATCTTTTGATGAAGTTGATGATGAATTACAGTTTTTATTAAATGCACATAGAAGTAATATAGCGCTAATTGGAGATTTTAACGCTAAAACTGGTACTCTTCCTGACTATATTGTTTCAGATGATACTGTTGTAACCATTTTTTATCTAGACTATGACAGTGAAATACTTGAGTATTTGTATGATTATGAAAATTTAATTAGATTCAATATTCCATTACAGAGGGTATCAAAATGTACATGTAAACCAAATAATTATGGTTACAAACTTTTAGATTTATGTAAAAAGGTAAATATATATATATATTGCCAATTCACGTGTGTGTGAAGATAGAGGTGTTGGTGAAAAAACGTGTAAAGACAAAAGCGTTGTAGATATATTGTTATCATCCAAGTTATTTCCCTTAATCCAACATTTTCAAATAGACGAATTCGTTCCGTTATTTTCTGACTGTCACTGTTTGGTACAGATTAGTTTTCAGTCGCGTTTGTACATAATCGTTTAATTGACGACACGCGCGATCAATTTGTCAAATGGAAAGATTACGTTAATTATATTCACGTTCTTTCAGATGTATTATCTGAGTTAGATAATCTGACTTCGGCCAATAATATTAGTCAAGATGACATAGATAATGTAGTGGAAATTTTAAATTCAAATTTTATAAACGCGGCAAAGGAAACCTTCGGTAAGATTCGACCGAAACGAAATTACAATAAAAAGGAAAATTCAAAGCCATGGTTTAACAGATTATGTGAAATTAATAGAAAAAAATTTCACAAAGCGCGCAAGAGGTATAGCTTTTTGAAAAATGCCGATAATAGAAATTCGATGAGGCAGGCTAGTAAAGAATATAAGGCTCCATTAAATAAAGCCTATGTAGACTATCAACATAAAGCGGCAAACGATTTGCGTAATATCTCGAAGAAAAATCCGAAAGAATTATGGAAAATTCTTAACCGAATAAATAAAAATGTACAAAACAATAGTCATGAAAACATTTCATTACAGGCGCTCTATGATCATTTCAAAAATTTGAATGAAAATGACCTACAAGAACATGACATAGAGTTAGATATTGATTTTGGAGACATACCTGCCGACGCGGAAATATTGTTAAATAGTCCTATAACTGAGACTGAAATAAAGGATGCTATTAGATGCTTGAAAAACGGCAAATCATCAGGAAATGATGAAATTTTAAACGAATATATAAAAAATACCTTGGACGATTTAATGCCTGTCTACATTAAACTTTTTAACCTTATACTTGAATCCGGAATTATTCCTAAATGTTGGAACATAGGTACGATGATAACAATTTATAAGAACAAAGGATCTAAAACAGATCCAGATATGTATAGAGGCATTACGCTATATTCATGTCTAAGTAAAACATTTTCATCAGTTTTAAATAATAGGCTGAATAAATTTTCAGACCATATTGGACTTATTTCTAAAGCGCAAGCTGGTTTTCGAAGGGGATTTTCTACATTGGATAACATATTCGTTTTGTTTGCCTTAATTTCACTTTATTTTTCTTCTAATAAAAAACTCTATTGCACTTTTGTAGATTTTAAAAGTGTTTTTGATACATTATGGAGAGCAGGACTTTGGCAAAAGATTCAAAAAGCAAATATTAAAGGGAAAATATTTACTGTAATCCATAATATGTTTCAAAATGTTAAGACTCGTATTAAACATGGCAAAGAGTTCTCAGATTTCTTTAATTGTGAAGTTGGGGTCAAACAGGGAGAGAATCTTTCACCTTTTCTTTTCTCTGTATTTCTCAACGACCTAGAAGATTTTTTAATTAGTAATAATATAGACTGTTTACAAAAAATAACAGACTTATGTCAAGAAACTTTACTCATGTATATAAAGTTGTTTATTATTCTTTACGCTGATGATACAGTGCTCTTATCTGAATCAGCAGACGGTTTACAACGAATGCTTGCATGCTTTGAAGACTATTGTAATATTTGGAATTTGAAAGTTAACACAAACAAAACTAAAATTATGATATTTAATAAGAGGAAAACTCAATGTAATTACATTTTTAAAATTTACGACAAACCAATCGATGTTATAGATTCATATTCATACCTTGGAATTCTTTTTAACTATAACGGAAATTTTTGTACTGCCAGAAAAAAGTTATTAGAGCAGGCACAAAAATCACTTTATGCCTTGTACCGGAAAATAAAGAACATTAGTATTCCAATTGATCTTCAGTTGAAACTATTCGACTCATTGGTATCACCGATATTATTATATTCATCAGATATTTTGGGATATGAAAATAAAACTGGTATCGAAAGATTACATTTACATTTACAATTTTGTAAAAATATTCTAAAAGTAAGAAATAGTACTCCAAATTTTTTTGTATACGGCGAACTTGGTAGATTCTCTTTGGAAACTATTATCAAACAGAGAATGGTTCTATTTTGGAATAGTTTACTTGGAGAAACCAACAAATTATCATCAATCATGTATAAATTGATGCTTAAATCATATGAGTCACAACCATTAAATATCTATTTTAGATGATTGTGGTTTGAGTTTTGTGTGGAATAAGTGTGGAATAATCAAATTCCGATTAATAGATTAGTTTTAAAATCTCTTATTAAACAAAAGTTGAACGATCAATTTATTCAAAACTGGTTTTCACAAATAAGCAATGCTTCAAGAGGGGAATTTTATTCATTATTCAAAACGGAATTTCGATTAGAACCGTATTTGTTAAAACTTAATTTCTGTGAAAGAATATATATTACGAAACTGAGATGCTCAAATTTCAAATTTCCTGTAGAGACAGGCCGGTGGTCAAATGTACCTAGAAATGACAGAATTTGCCATCTTTGTATGAATGGAATAGGTAACGAGTTCCACTACTTGTTCATCTGTAAACATTCTAATATAGAAAGCTTACGGAATAAATATATTCCTTCATATTTTAGAGTAAATCCAAGTGAGCAAAAAATGAAAGGCATGCTTTCGATTTGTCACGTTCAACTATATAAAAATATGTCTATATTCTTGAAACGAATTAGTCGACTGATATGAGTTGATGAAATAGTCACTTTTTTTTTCTTTTTTTCTTTTTCTTATTATTTAATGGTACCAAATGTGTATTCTTCAGAATTTGATTCTTCAATTCCTACTGTTCAGTGCTTTTTGATTGAAATAAATATACAAAATTATGAACTGAAAGGACCCTGATGGGTGTTGTTTTGATCTGGATGTAGATCTGCAAAGCATGCTTTTAGCCTCTGTCTTTGCAGCTCTGCAAGAATATCAATCCAGACAAAACGCAACAATACGCCCTGAGGGTTCCGAAAGACAAATCCTGAAATAACTGCTTTAAATACATGTAGTGTTATTTGTTGTGATTAATATTGTTTATTTACAATATTATTGTTTTTCTTTTTTTATCCATGTATGTGATGTTTTTGTATGTTAGTTGATGTTTGTATATTGTATATGGTGTTCGAATTTACCTGTCTGTCATCTTTGTATGTATATATTGTATTTTGCGTCCTCTTGTACACAGTGTGTCTGAGGCTGAATAAACTATTTTTGTCTTTGTCTTTGTCTTTTATTTTTTATAACAGATTATTTGCATCAAATCACTGGGTCGATGCCACTGCTGGTGGACTGTTAGTCCCCGAGGGTATTCACCAGCCCAGTAGTCAGTACTTCAGTGCTGATTCTATATGGAACCTTACAATATCTAAATTTTTGTAAATTTTGTTGAAATTTAAGGAGTATCTCACTCATGCAAAGCTCTGTCCTTAGCTGATTTTGGCTTTACATTTAGATCATATTGGTTATTTGTTCTCTATCAGGTTTTAAACATCTTCGAGTTTATGGTCTTCCAAACGTTTAGATTTCATCTGCACTGAAGAGACATAAGTTGTCGAAGTGCGCATATGCAGAATTTAAATTCACAGTAACTTCGGTATTAAGTTATTCATAAGCTTATGAGCAACTTGTATTAAATTAAAAAAACGAATATAGATTTCACTTTGTCAATTTATGTGCTTTTGTGTGCAGTTTTCTGACATATCTTATCTGGTGTCAAACCCAATATAGTTATCTTAGAGCCGCTCGGTACAAAATTTTGACAAATATAAGGTCTGACCATGTTCTAATTTGCATAGAGCCCGCTTGTAATAATCTATTTTTTAAGTCGTCATGTATTCCAGTAGACATATCAATGAGAGGCCAGTATATGTTGTAAAATCTTCAGGTCAATGGAATCCAAAGCCAATTTAACGGATTGACATAATATAACCCGTCAATATCCACTATTGCGTAAAAAGTTTAAGTTACGTCCCAATTTTTACTGGATTTTTTTATCAGTTTCTGGCATTTTTTTTTAAACATTTCCGTTAAATCGAGGATGTGAAATGCACATGTACATAAACATCTGTAAAACTTACTGCTAAATCAATCAGATATGAATTAAAAAATATACGGATTAAATTTTGATGTAAATTAACTTTGAATTGAACTCACTAGGCCACAAAACTACGAACTAGTTACAACTTTATGTGACAAATTAATGTCTACCAATGAATTCAGCATTAAAGGTGCTCGCTGCTAATTTTGAGAATAATGAAATATAATTTCAGATAAGTGTTTTAAACCAAATTTGAATATGAAAAAGAAAGGAAATGGGTAAATGTCAAGGAGACAACATCCCATATCCAGGATAAAACGACCCAAAACAAAAAATCAGCCACAGCACCAAGAAAAAAAATATGATTGAATGAGTTTTCAGAATGGTCATAAGCATGTATAAGGTGAAATTAGAAAAATAAATGGTAATCCATTGTCGAAAAGATCTACATGTATTTAAGTGGATCGAACCAAACGAATCAAGCAATTTTAGACATTCAAACATGACAGCAAACATCCCTATAAGTAATATTAAGGATATAGTAAGGTGAACGTAAATCAATCTATGATTTTAAATTGATACCATAAATGGAAAGAGCATTGCTAAAGGAATAAAATCAGCTAAAAATAATAATAGGTTTTTTTCACATTTAAAAAACAAATTGGCAGAAAAGGGCTGTGTTAGACTTTAACCCTAGTATAACACGGACGCGTTATTGACTTCTTACACATGTAAAGAAATCTACAATCAAATGAAATCTTCCTTGCTGGACTTAATATATATAAATGAGCTAATGAAGCCTTTGATGACAAGAAAGTTGAGTGTAATAGGGCAAATTAACATAGTAGAGAGGGCGGACAGGGTATTCCTCTCTCCCATCTCCCTCCCCCTCTTCTCCCACCTCCTTTCCTCTCTTCTCTTTCTCCAACCCCTCTTCTCCCTCCTCCGTTCCCATCTTCTCCCACCTCCCTCCCCCTCTTCTCCCTCCTCCCTTCACCTCTTCTCCCTCCCCCTCTTCTCCCACCTCCCATCTAATTTTCACCCTGTTCTCCCACCTCCCAACCCCTCGTCTCCCACCTCCCTAAATAGCTGTCCGCCCTCTCATAGTAATAATGGATAAAATTTGAGAAATCCGAATGAATTTTAAGAACCTCACCTTACTACATTAGAAAATGTATTTTTCAGATATTGATCTATGCTGAATTTAAGAATGAAAACAGCAATAAGTGATTAGTTTCATTGCTTTATATCAACCATGTATGACTCAAATTTCAATGCATGGACATCTACTCCTTATCAAATTTGCAAATTTGAATATGCACCTGTTGTTCAACCTAGTTTTTTGTACGAATTAATCAATAATATTTTGTTATTTTTTCAGGAACAACTATTACTCCGATGCATCCAAACAATGCATCAACGCTTCCTCCAATTCTTTATACAACAATATTATTGAATACGACATCATCATCAGATCTCAATGCAACGTCAACAGAATTAACGTCAACATCAGGATCAACATCACCAACTGTAATGCCAAGAGTAACCTCAGCAACAAGAAAACCAGTACCGACAACAACACCAGGGAATTCGTGTAGTCAGAGCCGTGTGTCAGGGATAGTTCTTACTACAGCTTGGATTATGTACAATGTGTTTAGGATATAAACTGCTTTACAATAGATTTAATTTCAGATGACATTATCTTGGAAGCTACTAATATACTAAGAAAAACACCCAAAAACTAAAGAAGAGTATTAAAAACTCAGTCTTAAAATATTATAATGACCTTGTAAATACAAAAATTCAATCATTAAATATAGACAACAAAAACTTCCTTTATAAATATTTAAATGAAAATATAGAAACTTTTTATTTAAACCACCCAAATAAAGAAACAAGAAAATTTTTGACTAAATTTAGAGTTAGCGATCACGAGTTATTAATTGAATTAGGAAGATACAAAAAGATCCCAAGGCAGCAAAGAATATGTATACTCTGCAATATAGTAGAAAACGAAATACATTTTTTCTTTAATTGTAAAATTAATAATCAACTTCGAACAAATTTTATGACAAAATTTAATAAAAAAAATAATGAATTTAGTTTCAAAACTTTTCACCAGCAACTAGCTATTATCCTTAGCCCATCAACACCTGAAGAAATAAATACAGTTGTCTCTTTTATTAGACAGTCATTAGAACTAAGGAGAGGAGACCCTTAGCTGATATATATCTTCATTGTATTTGTTTTATTACATTATCATGATTATGTTTTTGTTTGATATATGTTTGTATTGCCATAACCCAAATGGGTTCTTTGTCTGCAATTTCCAATAAATAAATATATAAGAACTATTGGTGTCATCTAATAAAAAAAACAATTTATGAAGGAACAGTAATTCTTATAAGGAAAAATAAGTAAAAGTAACATTTCAAACTGTAAAGCCAGAAAAAGATGTTGTTTTTGTAGTTTATGTAATCTCTTCACAATTTTTTTTGTAGTATCTAAATTTCTACATTTTTTATTTAATTATTTTTTTTGTCTAGTCTTTTATTTGGATTTCGATTTTGTTACCCTCATAAAAATAAATAAAATAACTTGTAGCTGTTAAAAAGTATACAAATTCACTTTCTTCTCTTCTTTTTGCCTCTACTTGTAAAAATAATTTTACTTCTTTTTTTTTTGTAATAATTTTTATAGAAATTGGCAACTTATTCCAGTCAGTGATTGCATGATATATAAAGGTATTTTCGAATTAATTTGTATTAGAAATGATAAAATTTAAATTTGTGGCACCCCTTGTGCTAAACCATGAAATATATTAAAAGCGTGATTGATTCTTAACTGACTAACCCTATCTGGTACAGAAAGCATTTTGACACTGTCGATTTTATCACAATTTATACTAGTTCTGGGTCCAAGGTCGAGTACAAAGCTCACTAACTTATTTTGTAACACTTGTAACACTATATTGTTTACGGAACTTGTCTCAACTGCGGGTCAGAAAAAATGGGGTCCAGTCGAGTTTATGCCAGATTTATCGATTTTTGCCAATTCTGCGCGAAATTTAGATACATTACTCAACTGGTGTTGATAAAGTGTCTGTAAAGTTAATGAAAATAGGTAAAGCATCAATGGTACCATCTATCACTAATCTTGTAAATTTTACAATTGAAACTTCTCTTTTTCCAAATCGTCTAAAAGAGGCTCAAGTTATACCACTGTTTAAGAAAAATGACCCGTAAAAAAAGTATCTATAGACCAGTTAGTATTCTTCCAATTCA
This sequence comes from Modiolus philippinarum, assembly GCA_002080025.1. Taxonomy (NCBI): domain Eukaryota; kingdom Metazoa; phylum Mollusca; class Bivalvia; order Mytilida; family Modiolidae; genus Modiolus; species Modiolus philippinarum. The sequence goes on from MJUU01061986.1 coordinate 112,348, forward strand.
AAATTTTTGAAAAGGTATTATCAGAACAGCTTTGTATATGTTACAGGGCAAATTGGAATCCAGGAGGATCCGGAATCCTCCTAGGGCAAATTGGAATTCTGATTTCTCCTAGGACAAATTGGAATTCTGATTTGCCCTGGTTTTAATCCAGTGTAAATTAGAATTCCAATTTCTACTAGGAGAAATTGAGATATCCAGATTTGCCCCAGGAGGATTCTGGATCCTACTGATTTTCTAGTACGATCCAGAATTATACTAGATATTATTGCTAGGAGGATTCTGGAACCTACTATTATTTAAAACCCGTTAAGATTCTTTCTTTTGTTAGCTAAATTAAAATAAACAAACAATAAAATATAATATCTACTAATTAAAAACTAAATCAGTATCGGCAGATTAAAACAGTTACAAGTAGAACATATTTACATCTTTTCTTTAACTTTCTTATTTTCTTTCGGAAACCGATTTTATTTGGAAACTTACAATATTTAATTTTATAAAATTTTGTTCAAAACAAAGGAGTATCCCCCTCTCGCAAAACTCTGTTCTTAGCTGATTTTGGCTTTTCTCATAGACTCTATTGGTAATTTGTCCTCTTGCAGATTTTACACATATTTGGGTTTATGGATTTCAAATTGTTTTGATTTGATATGCACTAAAGAGACATAAGTTGTCGAAATGCGCATATGCAAAATCTAAATTAACCGTTAACTTCGGTATTTTGTTATTATAGGATTAAACACCGTTTTAAAGGAATTTATTGGAGTATAAACGGGACCAATTCACTCACAAACAAATAAAAGACCGAAGGACTTTTATGATATGTTTGTGAGGGACTTGGTCCCGTTTATACTCCTATAAATTCCTTTCAAACGGTGTTTAATCCTTATAATTCTTTTAATTTGATGATAAGTAATTGAATTCTTACTTTTATAATGCGAATCACACGTTTTTGTTCTATTTGATTCACTTGGCGTATGAATTTATAAGGTGAACTAAAATGCAGTTCGGTCAACGTCGTCTATCGAAAAATAAACGACTTCAGAAATTGCTACCGGAAGTAAATTCAACCAATCACATCAGCGTATTTCCTATTATGCAAATCATATAAGAATTATTTGTTACTCAAACCTATTTATTGCAACATTTCTTAAAGTATTTGACGTTTAACTTTTAAAAAAATTCCCAAATTAATTTACAAAAAGCTTTAACTGGCCTTTGTGCAATCCAGTCCTGATAGTATTACATTTACTGTTGCAATTGCACATCTAGAGACACAGGCTGACAATCTTAATTTTGAGTAATGGGGCTTTTTTTAAATAATTTTTCACTAAACCATCTTTCGAAAAAATTCTATGAACGGATTCAGAATCTATAACTTGTTTGATTTCTATGATTTTACACCGAAGGATGTAAGGGTCTGTATTTTCATCCAAGTTAAAAGTACTACTTACCTTTTAGAAATCTACTTATATCTTATATTGAAATGCTGTTCAAACTGTATTACATTTCTTATTGATATGGCAGTGGGATCCGGAATCCTCCTAGGGCAAATCTAGATATCTCAATTTGTCCTAGTAGAAATTGGAATTCCAATTAACACTGGATTAAAACCAGGGCAAATCAGAATTCCAATTTGTCCTAGGAGAAATCAGAATTCCAATTTGCCCTAGGAGGATTCCGGATCCTCCTGGATTCCAATTTGCCCTGTAACATAAACACTATAATTTCTTTAGGTAATTAATTAGCAAATTAATTTAGCTTATAAGTCTTCAGTTGAAGACACTATGGTAGGGCTGGAAATTTAAAAGTACTTATTTGTAAACAGCTTGTAAATTAATTTGTCTTTGATATGTACCCAATCAATTAAATAAATAAAAAATACCGATGTCTGATTGTACACATAACAGTATACAACAGAAATAAATTTTGACGCCGAGTACTCGAATACTGATATTGCTAACCGGTTAAACCTTATTCGACCTATTAACCGAGTAACGGGTTACTCGTTGCCATTCCTAGGAAAATGGCAAAGCTGTAAACAAATATAAAGGCCCCGATAAAGGCATGGTAAAATTCATGATTATAAGCAAGAATAAACTATAAATTATAACAAATGAGGGAAATGAGAGACAAAGAAATATTAAGATATTCCTGCAATTAGCTACACGTAACATGTTACCGAAAATAAAGTACATCAAACACTTTGTTTACATTTTCCTTTAATTTTATGTGATTATTGGTACTTTTTTCGTACTTTACCCGGGTTCTCCACCATATATGACGGGAATGTTACATTGCATATGCAAGGAAAATGTAAATATAGGATTTTGCAAACTCTCCCAACTGGCACCTTATTTACTAGAAATGGTAGAAGGTATTAACAAAGAGCTACATATATTTGTAAATAGTTTTTCAAAAATTGTATCAACATGAAAACAAGAGGCTCTCAAGAGCCTGTATCGCTCAACCGGACCGTGGCTGACATGGACATTCCAAATATGCTCAATAATAAAAAAACAACCTTATTTTAAAGTACATTTTTTGTATTTTATTAGACCCTGATGTTGTTTGCTTCAAAGCTTAACTATATTTTCTGATGGCAACCATTTTGGATAGAGTGAAGACTTAATGGTCACCTTTTTTTTAGGAAATCAACTAAGGATCTGCAACAAATGTATGGTTCCAATTGATTTAGTAGTTTCAGAGGAGAACTTTGAATGTGTTTTGTTATAGGGTCCAATGTCAAACTAAGATCCCTGCTAGCACCCATCTTGGATTAGGTGTAGACTTGTGGGACATTTCTTATTTCTTAGAGGGGACTACCCAGTAGCAATTGAAACAAAGTTTTGATCCATTGACCATGTTGTTTCAGAAAAGAAAAATCTTTTCAATGCTTTCAACAGGGTCCAACGTTAGACTATGTTCCCTGCTAGCAGCAATCTTGGATTTACTTTGAAAATCCCATACACGTTTTTACAAAGGGGTCAAATTAGGACTCTGTGACCAAGATTGGTTCAAATAAAAAGATCTTTTAATATCATTTCCCGTAGGGTCCAATGTTAAACATAAGCTGCCTGATGGTGACCACCTTGATGGGTCGGAAAACTTGACCCTGTTCAATGAAATGTAGTCCAGGGATGCAAATTATCATGGACCCAGTAGCCTAAGGACGCTTAAATTTGGCCTAGGCTACTAAATTTTTAGAATCAGTAGCAAAGGTGGCTTCTGAAATATCCTACTTTTATGTTTGATCATAAAGTACAGGACTAGTAAAATTATTGGGTAGGCTACTGAAATCTGATTGCCAGGGGACCAGAGGGCCATTTTGCAAACATTGCAAATGTTTGTCCCTATAATTCTTGACATACCGAATGTTTCTGCAATTTAAACATGACATCCATCTCAAATCATTTTTGATATACAAAACAAAATATATAAAATCACCAAATATTAAACCAATATGGGGCAATAACTCCTATAGATTTATTTGGATTTTCTTCAAAATAGGTGTGTGAGTAGATCTTGGTGCATAAAACTTAGCCTCTATCTCAAACTGTTTTTGAAATACGGACAAAATATATAAAATCACACAAAAATGACCACTTAAGGGCAATAACTCCTATATTGGTATTTAGATTTTCTTCAAAATGGGTATGTGGGGTAGATCTTCATATGCTGATTTTTTGCAATTTAAAGTTAACTTCTGTCTCAAACTGTGTTTCTGAAATAGAAGACAAGCTATAATAAAGGTTTCCATGAGCCTGTATCGCTCACCTAGTGACTGGTTTTATTCATTGTCACCAAGAGACCATCCTTTATTGTCCATACTTATTCATCTGTTCAACAGATGCTACAGTTTCTGAGGGGATATTCAAACATTGTTACCATCTTGGATGAGGTACAAACTTAAGTCACAAGCTTTCAAGGAAACCACCCAAAGACTATTATGACCAGTGGAGTGGGAATACATTTCCCATATGGTCACTTTGTTAAACTATGTTTCCCCCTGGCGGCCATCTTAGATGAGGAAGGACATAAAATTACGATCTCTGAAGGGGACCACAAATGGACTATTGTGATTTAGTTTCAGAGAAGAGGATTTTTGAATGCATTTCACATAGGGTTCTTCTGTTAAACTATGTGCCTCGCTGGCGGAAGTCATGGATGAGGTACGCACATAAAAATCACATACTTTGAAGGGAACATCCAGTGGACTATTGTGACCAAGTTTGGTTCCAATTGATTGGCCCAGTAGTTTCAGAGAAGATCTTTGAATACATTTCCCATAGTGTCACTTTACTATGTTTTCCCCTGGTGGCCATCTTGGATGAGTAAAGAACATAAAATCATAAACTTTGAAGGGGACCACCAATGGACTATTGTGACTTAGTTTGGTTCCATTTTGCTCAGTAAATTAAGAGATCTTTGAATGCATTTCACATAGGGTCCTTGTGTTAAACTTTGATCCTCACTGGCTGCCATCTTGGATGAAGTACAAACCTAAAATCACAAATTTTTAAGGGGTCACCACTTGACTTTTGTGACCAAATTTGGTTCCAATTGGCTCAGTAGTTTCAGAGAAAAAGATCTTTGAATGCCTTTACCATATGTTAAACTATGTAAAGCTGCTGGACATATGTAAAAATTGTAGTCCTTAATAAGCTTTACACTTTTGCAATTCAAACTTAAACTCTATCTTAAATAGTTTTTGAAATAAAAGTACAAACGTATAAAAATCATGAAAATTCAAAGAAACAACGGCAGTAGAATACCAAAGGAACAAAGGGGTGATATTCACAAAAATCGAAGTCCAAAGACAGGGCAAAAACGAGAACACAGAAAACAATGACGTTAGACACAAAAACAATGACGCCAGACAGACACAAAGCACAGAACCAGAAACCACAACATTCAGAACAAAGGCACTCACAGTGTGAACTCCAGTGAAACTAAGAGTGACATCAGGTGCTCCGGAAGGGTAAGCATGTCCTGCTCTGTTAACAGCACCCGTCACACTGTGAGTGATTCAATCCGGGAAAATGTCAAAGTCGGTAGTCAAATCCGGAAGACGTGAATCTAGCTGAAAATGTCCACTTTCATTTGGGATACTGACACGTCATATCTTTCAATGATGCTATGGTGACGGCCATAGAATTTCTTGAGGGATGAAATTAACAAAGGTTGAACAAATCCCTGACTAAGCAGCTTTAGGGACAGTGTTTTTGCTCTGTTCAAAAAATCACTGTACAAACTACAAGCTCGACAGTAACGAATCAACTGTGAAATGTACACTCCATAGGCTGGAGAGGTAGGTATATTGCTGCTAAGAAAGGGAAAGTTCACAATGGGGAAATTAAAATCATCACGCTTGTCATATAGCTTAGATTTCAAACGTCCATCTTCGTCAATATACAATAAAAGATCTAAGTACGAAGCTGAAGTAGGTGTTTCAGTTGTTTCTTTAATTTCAAGGAGCTATAACTTCTATATGGATTGTCAGATTTTCTTAAAATGCAGGACATGTAGATCTTATTATGCTGACAATTTTTGTATTAAAAACTTACCTCCTATCTTCTATCATTTTTCAGTATATAAGACAAAAAGTAACAGAAAAAAGGAAATTTTGCGAAAAAGGGGCTATAACTCCAAGACGGATTAACAAATATTCTCCAAAATTTCAGGGTAGGTAGATCTCATCATGTTAATTTTTTCCAAATCAGATTTTTGATATTTGTAACGATTCTTTAATTATTTGCAAAAAACAGCAATTTACCCCTATGTTCTATTTTTAGTAACAACAGCCATAAGGTTTGGTCTACGAACATAAAAATCAGAAATCTAAAAGTGCATTCCCTGGTGATAATTCAGGCCAAATTTGGTTAGCATTGGCGCAGTCGTTCTAGAAGAAAAGATTTTCGAAAAAAAGTTAACGGACGGACGGACGACTGACGCCGAGTGATCGCAAAAGCTCACATGACCTTTGGCCAGGTGAGCTAATGGAAGCACGAAAAATTTGACCAATAATGGGCAATAACTCCAACATCTGTAATTAGATTTTCTTCAAAATGAGCATGTATATAGATCTTGAAATGCTGAACATTTTGATGCAATTTTAGATTAACATCTATCTCAATCTGTTTCTGAAGTACAGGGCGAAATATAAACAAATCACAAAATTGACAAGGGTATCAAGATTTTTTTTCAAAATGAGCATAAGGGTAGATTTTGAAATGCTGGACAGTTTGCAGTTAAACCTATAAGCCTCTATCTCAAGCTGTTTTTGAAATATAAGATGAAATATATAATATCTCGAAAAATTTGACAATTAAAAGGCAATAGATTTTCAAAATAGGCATTTGGGTAGATCTTGACATGCTAGATATTTTCTTCATATTAAACTAAGCCTCTATCTCAAATATATATAGAATCACGAAGAATTTGAAAAATATAGGGCAATAACTCCTATAAAGGTATTTGGATTTTCATTAAAATGGGCATGTGGGTACATCTTGATAGGCTGAACATTTTTTTTTTTATAATTTAGGCTTTACCTCTATCTATTTTAGTTTTTTTAATGAAAATGATATCTGCAACGCTTTTTGAGTCTTTTGTTAAAAAAGGCAATTGATCCCTATGTTCTATTTTGAAAAAAAATGTTCACGACAGACGACGGACGAAGACGCCAAGTGATGGCGCCAGATGGACTAAAAATGAAAATTGCCCAACTTAGACCCTTTTTGCCTTTGTATCATAAATGTATCTGATTCCGTCATTGTAATCCTGATTGGGAATTTAATATGGAACAAACAAAAGAATCGTCCTAACAGACTTACAAATAACATCTTTATTAACACGCGATATTGTCCCTTTTACCCAGTCTGAAAAACGGGATTTGTCCTATTGAGTTACGCAGCGCAACAGTGTCCATCTACCTTAGTAGTAGATAGACACTGCTGTGCTGCGTAACTCAATCGCGAATTAGAAAAATAAAGAGTCGGATACGGTATAAGTTTGGTTTTCAGGCCGGAACAGTAATTTGAAGGCTATTTCTTTGTGACCTCATAATTGAATACTTCATATTTCGTTTACTTTGCTGCGAATTAACTCCCTTTTCCCGTAAATAATCTGTAATCCGTAAACTTTGTTAAATATCTCCGTTAAAAGCATGTTGACATATACATTTTTCTATTGGAACCAATAAATCACATTATAAACTATCTGTTCACAAAAATACATCAAATTCTCATTCATTTCAATTAAGCTAAAATTGTCTTTCCATATTTTACCCATGCATTCTATGTAAATTTAGGTGAAAAAAATGGCTAAATATGAGCACACATTGATCTCAATACTAGAAAAAAATAAGCATGGTGACCCAAACTTTTTATTACAGATTTCGGGTAAGTAGGATCTGATCATTTCCATAAAATAAAGTAATATGACCATAAGGAAATAGTCAAATGCAATTCGAAGCTGTTTGTTAGTTGTATTTTCATAGGTAAAGTCTTATGGATACTCCTTTTCTAATGCCTTATTGTGTAAATGAGAGAACAACAAAATATTCAGCCAATAGAATTTACAATTCTTATATAATAATTGTTAACATATTTGAGGTTCAAAGGCCTAAACGTTATTTGTTACCAATTAATTATTCACAATTAAATTGATGTTATGTGTTTTTACTTGTTGACACTAATAACGACCTTGTCTATTTCATATTTTACCTACTTGACATTTCCACTATATAGATATTTATCATCGCGAAAAAGAATACAAGTATTTAAGTGTAAATTTAAGTGACTAGACAATATCTGGACATCAATAGCGGAAGCCGTATTATAATTGGGCAAGTATGATAAAACAAAGCCACTTGTTACCGGAAACTTGTCAAGGTTGGTGAATTAATGTCAATAATAACCAATCCAATAAGAAATGCAAGGATATTGAGCAAGTCTTCAAAGCATAGATAGGTGGAGTTTCTCTTTGTAAAAGAAATTATTTTTGAACTTCCAAATCCAACACCATGTGGTCTGCATTTAAATGCTCGAAAGAGTAGCAGGTTTTGCAATTTTCTTCTACAGTATACTGAGTCTCTTAATTAACAGTGCCGCCGCAGACTACAGTGTGGCTTCCACCACATCATAATTGTACTGTATAATATATATTCGAATAATTAGTCATTATATGAAACAGCTGTAAAATGATTTGTGTGGATAATTGGAATTTATTTTGCAGTTCGATTTGATGCCAGTGTTTGATTAATGATACATTCAGTAGAAACAACAGCAGTTCTTACTGATTGCTTAAGACCTACGAAAAAACTGACACGAAAATGTTATCTAAAAGTCTTAAAATGGAAAATCAGAAGAAAAACATTATAGTACATTGAACTATGCCTCTAGACAAAAAATTCAATTGAACATTTCAACCGGAAAATAAAGTCATATTTAAGTTTATTATCCAAGTTGCATAATAATATTGGATAAATGATCAAAAATTTAAAAAATATATATGTTTTCTTTAAATGTATAATGCTCATAAAATCATAAAAAAATCCACTTGCACTTTCATCGTACGATATTCTTAGTTTTGTAAAAAAAAAAAAAGAAGACGTTCATTGACAAACAAATGTAAGTTCAGGGTAGAAATTACTGACAAATGCACTTGTCACAATGTCTGTACCGGAAAATCTCCATTATAACAAATTATGCTCGCTGAGGTAAAGTTAAAATTCATAAAAACAAAAACAAGAGTCATGTACCTTCCTTTTTCAAGCTCCATGCCGAAGGGTAACAGAGAAATTTCCTATTTGAAGTATTTTTTATGTTGCAAACTGGTGTCAGTCCAATAAAGTATGTGAGAACCAAACCGTAAAATAGACATAAAATGAGTACGGCACAGAAAAGGAAAATGAATACAAACACAGACATACAAAGATGAACAACACGGACTCAATAAAAAAAAAACATGGATGAGCTAAAAATGCACCAAAAGATTTAATATAAAATAAATCTAGGTATAAAAATCAATTGAATGTGAAACTTGTATACTTCGTATATGCCACTATATTTTTAGTCCATGCTGGAAATCTGAAACACGTAATGCTAACCAAAAGCTACCTGCAAACTAAAGAAAAGGCTTGTTATAGAAAAGTATGTAAGGAAAGTAATACTTATGTCTCGGTTTTAGAAGTTGTCGTCGCACTTGAGATAAATAACATAGAAAGCAGCCACAGCCTGCTAAGCTCACCTCTTTGCACAGCATTGTCACATGTTGCACATGTCAGTAACCAGGAATGGACTTTAATCATTCGTTTTAACAGATTCAGTCATGTGTAAAATGTAGGTCAGAGACAGCACCCGAAGCATGCATTGTTGTTGTCATCCCGAAACGCATTATACATACCAGTATGGTTGATATGGGCCATGTCAGTAAGTTGGAATGGACTTTAATCATTCTACCTAACCAAGTCGCTCATGCGTAAAATGTAGGTCAGAGACAGCATCCGAAGCATGCACTGTTGTTGTCATCCCAAAACGTATCATACATACCAGTATGGTTGAAGTGGGCAATGTCAGTAAGTTGGAATGGACTTTAACCATTCTACCTAACCAAGGGTAACGGGTCCGTTCGCCCACAAGTGGGTCCATTCGCTCCCCATATAATAGTAAATTATCACGACACGTTAATTGTACATGCATGATACTTACGTGAATATATTGTCTATGAAAGATTATTTTACAATTAATTGGCAATGATTACTGACTTTGAAGTGTTGATTGACAGGTGTTTGAAGTTATTAAAAGTTTTATAATTAAGATGTTTGTTTTTTCTGGGACTGATATAACATATAATGTTATATTAGTTCCAGGTTTTTTAAACTTCAATTCAACATTAATTGATTGTTCTTATAATTAATTTTGATTAAAAATTATTATAACTTTAATCAGAAAATATGTTTGTTTTGCGATCTGTTATTAAACATGTTATTCTTTTTGATTGCCGATTAGGCATTTAATAATCAAATCTAACTAAACGAAGTTTGCATTGCTTTGCATTTTATTAAAATCAATACATTTACAGCATTGCCTTGTGCTGAGTAAATTTTTGAGAAAAAAAAATGTTGGAAGATGAAAGTAAACTTGCGTTCACAGCTTAGGTTCCTTCAGGTGCTTTTTTCTCACAGACATGTTTTATACAAAGGACAGTTTTAGACCCAGAAAGGAAAAAATAATAAAAGAAAATCAAAAATATAAAATAATTCCGTCCTTTGCAATGACCCTTCATCATAGTCTTCCCGTAAAAACAAACTAATATTTCCTGACTAACATACATGTAAAAGACCATCAACATATATTGATAAATATGGTGGGCGAACGGACCCTGGGCGAACACGAAAGTGGGCGAACGGACCCTGGTCGGACGGGTAGGTGGGCGAACGGACCCGGATTCCTAACCAAGTTGCTCATGTGTAAAATGTAGGTCAGAGAAGCATCCGAAGCATACATTCCAGTCCTCATCCCAAAATGCATCATACATACCAATATGGTTAATGTAGGCCATGTCAGAAAGCGGGAATGGACTTTAACCATTCTACCTAACCAAGTCGCTCATGCGTAAAATGTAGGTCAGAGACAGCATCAGAAGCATGCATTGTTATTGTCATCCCAAAATGCATCATACATACCAGTATGGTTGATGTGGGACATGTCAGTAAGTTGAAATGGACTTTAACCATTCTACCTAACCAAGGGTAACGGGTCCGTTCGCCCACAAGTGGGTCCATTCGCTCCCCATATAATAGTAAATTATCATGACACGTTAATTGTACATGCATGATACTTACGTGAATATATTGTCTATGAAAGATTATTTTACAATTAATTGGCAATGATTACTGACTTTGAAGTGTTGATTGTTATTAAAAGTTTTATAATTAAGATGTTTGTTTTTTCTGGGACTGATATAACATATAATGTTATATTAGTTCCAGGTTTTTTAAACTTNTTGTCATCCCAAAATGCATCATACATACCAGTATGGTTGATGTGGGACATGTCAGTAAGCAGGAATGGACTTTTAATCATGCTACCTAACCAAGTCGCTCATGCGTAAAATGTAGGTCAGATAAAGCATCCGAAGCATGCATTCCAGTCGTCTTCCCAAATACATCAGGCATACCAATATGGTTGATGTGGGGCATGTCAGTAACCAGGAATGGACCTTAACCATTCTTCCTAACCGGACACGAATGCGGACACTAGGGGTATCACATAAGCCCCCCTCACTTCGTGAGGTGAGCTATAAAGACTTGTGGAAGTTGCAATAACTTTTGATAGGTTACAAACGAGTTTCATACATCGTTACCTGATTTTTTTTTATTGTCTATTGTCTATTACCTTATCTGTCTTCCTGTTCATATTGTGCAACCAATCTAGCAATTTCTTTCCCTTATAGCAGCTTTGACCTAGCTAATTTCAGTGTTACTTTTAGGCACTGTCATTTTTTTCTGTCGTATCATTCATCTTTTGATTTGCATTCTTTGAAGTAGTTTTATTTCAACTGCACAGAACAGGCGACAACTCAAGTTTTCAGCAAGTTCAGCATATAGCATATTAGTATTGAAGATGCACATTTGTATTAGCCCATATAAAAAATCTCCTTATCATTTTTACTGCCTTCTTGGTAAAATCCTTGTTCATTTTGCATAGGATGATCTTGTAACTGATATATTCGAACTGGACTTGAATATTGTTCACCTCTGGTTGTAGAACCTCGGGCGACATCAAGATATAAACAGGAATAAAAGCCCAGCGTTTGATAAACTTGAGTTTTCTATGTATTTTGTGTGTTTTTGTCACATGTACATTCACTCCATATTCTTTTTATTTTTTTTTTTTTTCAATTGGTCGAACATTAATTTTTCTTATTTTTTATATGTATAAGTGGTTATTTTCGCATGGATTTAATTTAAGCTTAAATTGCATTACTGGAAATATTATTCATTAAAGACTTTATATAGTAAATAAGAAAAAATCGCGAATATTTCATTCCTGCAAAAATAAAATAACAAGTTTGATGAAACACCTATAGCAGGAGACGCTAACCCTGTTGATGCACCCGGTCTCAATCATGCACTTATCCATCTTATTTCTACTACTAGTATCTATTAAGGAGGCTCACACCTGATGTTGTTTACATCAATAATTTCTTGAATATGAAAAAGAAAGGAAATTGGGTAAATGTCAAGGAGACAACATCCCATATCCAGGTTAAAACAACCCAAAACAAAGCATTGAAACCCATTTAAATTGATTAAGCATTGTAGACTTTATGAAAATGGTAAAAAGAAATATTTAGACTCTCATTTTGACTCGTGATATTTGATTATCATATTTTGTGATAAGTGTATTCTACCAAAAATTACTCTTTTCTCAGGTAACTTAGTTTTCAAGTATTAAATTAAAGTTGCATAAGAAAATGATTACCTGATTCCACGATACATCCATGAGGAGCCTCACTAGTGTTCATCTTTGTTAATTTTCCAGCTTGTATTTATGTTTTTGTTCATATCTTAATTTGTATACCTTTTGCATGGATTTCTCTTGGTTTTCCCTTAAATTAACATTAGGATTATTTTTTGTCTAAAAGCAAGGAAGTTATATCAAGAATTTTATGAAAACTTGTCAGGTGTCTTAATTTGACCTATAGAAGACATTCATGAAATAAAAAGTGGGGGTCCATGTGCAAAATTCTTTAAGTAATTGAACCGGAGAAAACCAGAGGAGTTCCGTTATCTGACACAAATTCAAAATGTGATGAGTTAGCCAACTTAAATGGTTTATGAGGCTCGAATAATGGTATACTACGCTTCCAAGTACCCTTTTTTATCACTAAAATTTCTCCTGTGGCAGATAAATGCATAGCAGGAAAAGCTTACCCTTATCTTACCCTTAGGTGTCTGAGATTTCTAGATCTTGCACTTTCAATGGTGTTAGATTGTATTAATCTTCTACAGTGGATTTTTTCACAGCTCAAACTGCAATAGCTTTCTTGAATACCATGGATGTCTCAAATCCTTTTTTTCATCTCCTTTCTTAAAGTTTAAACATAGTATGATTAGATAGCTCGGACACCCCTCTATCTGTCCTGTGGGTGTTCGAGCCATCATAATTTGACTGTTTTTTTTTTTTTTGGAAGTGCTATTTTCCAAACTTTTTGGTAAAATAAAATTATATTTTACATATAAAATTATATTTTACATCTTTACATGGCAAAATAAATTTCAAGTGAGGAATGGATTTTCTATGTATATCATAATTCTTTACAAGTTAACCAATACAAAAATAATCTATCACTGCAGTAATACCTTATAGCAGATACAAAGTTTTTTTGGTTTTCAAATGCACAAATTTAAACATTGGATAAAGTATAACATCGCGAATTTTAAACAAAGCGAATATTTCACTGCTCTGTTTAACTTTGAAAGCGTGAACAAAATCTGACGCAAAAATAACCCAATATACGGTATTTGTGTATTTTTGTGTCAAATATATGAAGACTGCCATCCTATAGAAAGACAACATTTGAAAGATAATAATGTAGGGCAGTTTTATCGTGTATCCATAGCCTAAAGGATGCTGCCAAAGGAAAAACAAGAAAATTGACAAAAATGATTTTATAACAAAATGTACATTCAACATAGCGCACATATTTGCAGACCATTCATGGCACAAAGAATTTAAATAACAGCAAAATGAAATGAATAGAATTTGTTTAAAACTGTAAAAGTTTGAAAGGAGAAAAAAAACATTTCCTTTTCTCTGTATAAGATTTCAAGGAAAAGAACATAAATAAGATACATGTATATCTTTGTAAATAAGACCACTGTAAAAAGTTATATGGTATCTGCCTTCTACAGAAACAAAAATTTTTTTTCATATAAAACTTTGAAAAATTATGTCTCAGAGAAAAGCAATTTTTCTTTTTGTTAGTTTTAGGAAATATAATTCTATGAATGGTCTGTTAGCACTATCTTTCACAGTATGATTTTAAGAAATTCACTATTTTTGTATGAAATATTATTGAACAGAAGCTAGATAGTCCTTGACCTCTGGTGGGGTCAAACGTCTGAAGCCATCTTTGTTACATATTCCTATTTCAATATTGTCCTCTGTCATTTGTCCTTCAAAACTCTCTTTCAAGGTCAAAATAGCAGTATGAATGGCATCTTCAAGCTCAAGGTTATCACTGTACCTGTAACAATAAAATCATAAATTGTTGTGAATGTCAGAATATTATGAATGCTTTACAACAATTGACTATACTGTATAATCATTTATTTTAGTGGGGATAAAATTCAGTGGATTTAACCTTTATTACCATTTCCTATGGACAAATTTTGGTGGAATTCAATAATATTCAATAATTCCCATTATTGTTCAGTGTTAGGAGTCTCGGGAATCTATTATCGAGCACCATCATGCAGACTTGAAGTACAACAAATAATATTCAAGAAATGCGCCATAATTTCTCAAGGATTTATCATCGCTTGATTGCAATGTCAAAATCTCATGATGTTGAGTGCAGTTAAGACTATGATTTTTTATAGTAGTTTGGCACTATCCTATATTCTATTTTCATTTTAGGGACGAAAATCATATGATTAAAGGGAGTTAATTCAAATTTAAATCAAAATCTTTGGCAATTAAATTCACGGTTTTCTCCCATTTTTTAAAATTTCATGAAAGGAGTAGGGGCGGTAAGGGCCTTATTTGGCCTGAAAAGTAAATTTTGTTGAATTCACCGAATTTTCTCATTGAAATGTTCTGGGGTTTTCAGTAAACAGTAACATTTCTCAAATATTGATGTATGATTATTGAGTTTTTGAGTGTAGAAGAAGGTACAAATTGAAGATTTTGTAGAAAAATGACAAATGCGACCAATTGTGAGTACTTTTTCTGTATAGGAAATATTGAGCACATGCAAGAACCAAAAAATATTTGTATGAGAGGTTCCAAAGAGTTGGTAAATTATATATATAATTACCTAATTGGTTCTTGAATGTGCTCGATATTTCCGGTTAGGATAACTGTTCGGAAAACTGCCAAATTCGGTATTTTTCTCTGAAAATGCTCAAAAGTAGCCTTTCATGACGTCGGAACTATATCTATTGTGACATCATTGGTTCTAACTTTTGTATTTTTTCTGTAAATGGGATCTAATCTTTTAAACGAACATGAAAGAAAATCTTGAGCTTCAATTTAGAAATTCACTGGAATCTTGGGCCAAATCAACCCCTTATGGCACCTTGTCCTTTTACGGCTTCTTCCCGACCGGGAACACCTCAAACAAAATTTCCGCTTTTTCCCATTTTCCCGGTCTTGTGGGAGCTCTGAAAACATGTACTTTGCATTATTGTTGAATGGTGGTATCTATTTTGTGGCGATAACTCTTAGACCACTGCAAGGTTGGCAAAAAGGCGGACAATACTAGTATTGTCCGGGGCAGTGGACAATACCGGTAAATACCGGACAATACTGGGTGATACTGGACAATTGAAATAAAAGATAGTCTTACTATATTGAACCTATAATACACATATTGATACCCTTGGGAATGGTTATATATATAGGTTAAAAGTTTGTACATAATCAAAATATTAGTAAATTGAAATAGTAATAGGTATTTTAAAGTTAGATAAAGGCAATAGCCATAGTGGTAAAAACTGGTCAAATGAGATGAATTTGTGCATATTGATACTGGCTGGTACAGTAAATATGTTCCAAAATAATTTTATTCATTTCTTTACCCAATAAGATGTCATTAATACATTTGACATTTACCCCATTTCCTTTCTTTTTCATATGTAAGTCATAAAGTTGTTAGATATACCTGTGCTATATACCTATAGGATACCCTTAATTAATTAGCAAACAGGTGGGTATGTGGCAATTATTAAAGCTGTCAAAATGGTATTTGTGGTGTTTATTTTAGGGATTAATTATGGTAAAATAGACAGGAAACCACTGTAGGTAGTAAAAGACAATAAACAGTTTAAATTTGCAGTCTGCCAAGTTTGTATTTTGAAAAAACAAAACAAAAACAATAATTAAAACAAGTCAGGTACAATGTATATATTATTGACCACTTAAACTTTGTGTCGTCTATCAATTGACCATTTAATATTTCAATCGTCCAGTATTGTCCACTTGAGGAGTGTTGTCCGGGGCAGTGTTTACTGGTAAAAAAAAAAACAAAAACAAAAATTAAAAAAAGAAAATATAGTCAGATATAACATACATGTATACATTATTGCCCCCTTAAACTTTGTATTGTCCAGCAATTAACCATTTAAAATTTCAATCATCCAGTATTGTCCACCTTAGGAGTATTGTCCAGCTAGGGCAGTATCAACTGGTAAAAAACAACAACAAAAATTAAAAGAGAATAAAGTCAGATACAGTATATATATTATTGACCACCTAGAATTTGTATTGACCACTTCAACAATGTATTGTACAGCAATTGACCATTTAAAATTTCAATCGTCCAGTATTGTCCACTTTAGGAGTATTGTCCAGGGCGGTAGTTACCGGTAAATACCACTGGTAAATACCGGAGGTGTTTTTTTCCGCCCAACCTTGGACCACTGTGTGAAATATACTAAACCTTTTCAAGAATTTCTAGTGCATTATGCCATTATTCACCAGCTATTAAAAAATTTCAATCTATCATTATCTTTTTTATTTTCCTTGCCTTAATGTTTTGGTGTACCTATTTTGTTGCGACAACTTCCCCTAGACTACTGAGTGAATAATATTGAAATTTTTAAGAATCTTCAGTGTATTATGACATAGTGCACCATTTGTTTTAAATTTTGATTTTAATTTTTTCCCATAGAAAAACATGTACCTTACTTTTAGAGTTGTTGTTAAATGGTGTACCTGTAAGAAGGTACGTACAGATGAACAAACAAACACCATGATCACTATTTAAGACCCCCTTGCTAAAGCAGGGGTCAAGAGCTGGTGCAAAATGGAATTATGCACTGAATATTCTTCAAAAGTTTCAGTGTATTATGCTAAGCAGTCTAGGAAAAGTCGCCATAAAATAGGTATTCCCATTCAACAATAATGCAAAGTACATATTTTTAATCACTTAATCATCAAATGAAATGAACTTTGGATCATAAAAAATGTAGGATGAAAAACTTGTTACAAAATATTATCTGATACCAACCAGCTGTACTGCAGCCCAGGGAACGGAAAAAATTTTATACATTTTTCCAAATTAACAAAAGCTGCTCATAACTCAAGTTAGTGAATAAATAAACCTGTTTTCCTTAATAAGTTTTCCTTAATAATTTCAGGCAATTTAGAATGAAGAAGAATTAACAATATTTTTTCGAATTCTCACCTTTTTTCTAAGAATGTTTTACCATTTACAAAATTCTTTCCCATAGCTGTGGCTTTCCATGCAAAATATGCACCCTAAAAAAGAAACACAATTTAAAAATTAATTTTCTATGTTATCAAAACAACTGCTTCAGTTTAAAACCACATATAATTGACTCTTCATTTTCTTATTTAGTAGAATCAATGTGTTGTCAAGATGCATTATTTGTTCCAGCCTTAGAAACAGGTAGCAATGCAAGGTTCACAGAGCATTTCTCACCCTTTTTGCAGTGTGAACACATAAATAAGAAATGAAGGGATATGGAGTAAATGCACATGAGACAAAGTTCTTTTAAATTTACATTTTTTGGTTATAACTATCTTCAATTCATTTTTCTTTGGAAATTGTGAGGTATTTTTTTTTTGCGTCTGATGACCTCATAAAGACCTTTTTTAACTGCCAAGATTGTAATGCAGGCTACCATTGAGTGAATACACAAGGGAACCAGTTGACTATATGTATAGTATAGTGGATATACATGTACAGTAAGTGGCCATATTAAAGTTCCCAAGGTGAAATTTCCATGTGCATTTCTTGTAAAACAGACATTGTTCAAAAAATTCTGTAGCGTTCCTTTCTTGTCCAATTTTTATAATTTTTATGCTGCTAAAAAGAGAATGAAAATTAATTTCTCTCAGGAATTTAGAAATAATTTTATGTTCTGTAGTTTTCTTTTTATTACAACTTAAAGTGACCTTGAAATTACAACGTAAACATTTTCTATATATAATATCATAATTTGTGCATCAAAATTTCAGTCTGTATATAAATTGTAACAATAAGAAAAGATTTGAACATAAAATTATGTAAAGTAAGTCATTCATGCGGAAAATATAGGTCAAAGTGACCTAATTTTGCCTGGATGCTGACCTACTGCCAAAGATGCATGTAAATGCAAGGTTAGATGATCCTACCATGTACAGTTCCTTAGATCTGAACTCGGACATAAACTTGAATGTAAGTCGATCATGCGGAAAATATAGGTCAAAGTGACCTAATTTTGATTGGATGCTGACCTACCGCCAAAGATGCATGTACATACAAGGATAGATGATCCTACCATGTACAGTTGCTTAGATCTGAACTCGGAGGTAAACTTGAATGTAAGTCATTCATGCGGAAAATATAGGTCAAAGTGACCTAATTTTGCCTGGATGCTGACCTATCCCCAAAGATGCATGCACATGCAAGGTTAGATGATCCTACCATGTACAGTTACTGAGATATCAACTCGGACCTAAAATTAAATGAAAGCCAGTCAAGCTGAAAATATAGGTCAAAGAGACCTAATTTTCTTAGAGGCTGTGAGATAGCCCAAGATGCATCTGCACACAAAGTTTGATGACCCTACCCTTCATAGTTGCAGAGATATATGCCCAAATGCGGACGCGGACGTAGACGTAGACGCGGACGCGGACGAGGACGCCGGGGGTACACCAATAGTCCCCCTCAACTTCTTTGAGGCGAACTAAAAATCAGACTAGAAATGAGTTCTAGGGAATTTTTTAAACAATGACCATTTTTACATGAAATGCACGGGGAAATTTCACTTTGGGAACTTTAATATGGCCAACTACTGTAACTTGGAGATGAATGTTGGGTTTTATTTGTGTAGTAAAATTTATGATTGGGTGTCTCAATTGAAAAAATTGCACTGGAAATTATAGCATAGTGGTTGATGATGAACTTTTAAAAGGGCCTAGGGAAAATAGCTAAGA
Organism: Modiolus philippinarum; assembly: GCA_002080025.1. Classification (NCBI taxonomy): domain Eukaryota; kingdom Metazoa; phylum Mollusca; class Bivalvia; order Mytilida; family Modiolidae; genus Modiolus; species Modiolus philippinarum. The sequence goes on from MJUU01061986.1 coordinate 131,526, forward strand.
TAGTACCCCTTAAATGAAGATTTCTTGTTGACTTGAGTGATATATTTCATAAGAAGGTACCACAATAAGAATGCTGTTGAATTTGACCCAGTATATTTCATTAAAAGGTACCAAAACAAGGATGTGTCATCATAACAAAACTTACAGAAGGATCACACTGATACAGGTATGGTCTTTCTTCATCTTCATCCCAACCAGCTAATAATAGTGATACACCAAAAGGACGTACACCTCTGGAAGTATAAAAAATGTAAAAAGTCATATAGTTAATAACTCTGTAAGTTCAATTATTCGTGGGGCTCCAATTTTCGTGGATTTCGTGGTTTGCTAAAACCACAAAATTAAGTTCTCAACGCAATGTATATTTTTCTTAGGGCTTTATGCATAGCATTTGAAACCATGAATTTAAGAACCAACAAAATAGTTAAATTTATGAAAACCACAAAACTGACTTCTACGAATACAAGTATTTCCACAGTAACTGTATAAATTTTTGCCTCTATTTACTTCTTAACGTTAGTGAGGACAGCTGTCACCTGATTAAACCATAAAAATGGCGGGAAAAAATTTAAAATGTTCAGAATGGAATGAAATTTGACAGGAATGTTACTGCGCATGTGTAGAAACGAACTTTGGTGTTAAAAACATCAAAATGGCGACCGTTACTATGGGAACAGAAAATGGCGGGAAATTTTCAAATTGCTTTAAATTGACTGAAATTTGACAGTAAGGTTACTTAGCATGTGTAGATACGAGTTTTGGTCTTTAAAATATCAAAATGGCGACCGTTACCATGGAAACAGCAAAATGGCGGGAAAAATTAAAATTCCTTCGTATATGATGAAAAATGGAAATAAACTTGAAATAAGGTGAGAAAAGGAAAATAACTTCGATAAAAATTAAATAAGATAGTGATATAGTAGTGAAAAAAGTAAATATGTGCACAAACGGATAAGAAAAGTGGTAAAAAATGATAGAACAAAACTTGAAAATTGTGGAAAGAGACAATTCACCCTAGAACAACAATAGCAATCTCCCCATTCTTAACAATTGACACAGACGTGATAGAAATACTGTCAGAACAAGCCACTGCTGATTTCCCTTTTATAAAAATCAATTCCTAAAAGTTTGGAACAAGAAAATATGAGAAATATCAACTTATTCATTTAGTCAACGCCATCCAAAATTAATGTTTATACAGCATAATAGGTCATTCCGGTCAAAACGATGGCCAATTGGAAATACAAACTACTCTGGTTCCGCATGCGCGCTCCTTTATCTCTCTATATGACTCCCATGGGGTCACGTGTCGAACTATCATACAATATATCACAAAATTTGAATTTGTGGATGAAATTTTTGTATTTATGATTAACAGTAGGTAAGAAAGTATCCACTTCTGGTTTGACATGTGTAACCTACAACTTCCTGTTCTAGTCAAGTAAAGACTGTATACAGTCATATGACTATTTTAGTTTGGTATTTGTGCTACAAGTACAGCCAGTGACATCACTTCCGGTTTTTGTTCTAGTGACAGCAAAATTTTTTTAGGGGAGGAGGGCAATGTTGTCAACTTTGAATGCTTGTAGTTCTCTTAAAAAGCCTGGTTTGCTAAACTGATTTTTTTTATATTTTGAAGATATCGTATAAAGGTATATATTAAAGTAAAAAAATGAAATTTTGAATTCGGAAGTTTTTCTAAATTTCACTTTTTATGTCCCTCCAGGGGGCAAAAAGTGATAAAAAATCTAACCTCAATGTGCACATTATTGGGAATATTAGCAAAAATAATTGACAGTAGTGGATGTATTTTTAGAAATACCTTTAAAACAACAAAGACTTATAATCCAAACACTCACAATAACAATGTACAATTGGTTTTTTATATGGTCAAAAGGGGGTAAATGGAAATTCGGAACATTATTCAGGGGGAGGTAACTTTGGCCCCATTTATCTAAAAAAAAAATGCATGGAAAGGTGGTCCAATATTTATACTAAAGAAAGGATATATATTCAACAGTAATATATTTAAAAATAAAGGGCTACGCCGAGCGCAGCATGATACGACCGCAGCATGTCGACCACTGAAATTTCAACAAAGGTAGTTTAAAGTGAATGTGGACACAGTAAAGAGCTTGACACAATAATTAGATGGACACAAAAAGAAGCTAGACACAGTTATTAGCTAGAAACAAAATAGGGAAAAAACCCTTTTGATTACTTACTGATAAAAAACCGTAAGAGCTATGCAAAATATGTACTATCAACTAAAACTTTACATCCATAGAAATTCAAAGAAAATATCCATCGAAATCTGATGAAAAATAAAGATATGACACATTTAGAAAAATTGCAATTTTGGCCCCTTTGACCCCTTGTAGCTCCGAAACAGTAAGAGCTACAAAAAATCCGTTGACATACTACTGAAAGCTTATATCAAGAGGAATCCAAAGAAAAAAATCCCATCAAAATCCAATGAAAAATAAAGATTCGACATATTTAGAAAAATTGCATTTTTGGCCCCTTTGACCCCTTATAGCTCGGAAACGGTAAGACCCACAAAAAATTCGTTGACATAGTAATGAAAGCTTAGATCAAGAGGAATCCAAAGAAAAAAATCCGATCGAAATCCGATGAAAAATAAAGAT
>MJUU01061989.1:10932-22689 GCA_002080025.1 Modiolus philippinarum
ATTTAGTATTATACCGGTGTTCGAAATACAAAAACTTCACATAATTGAACCATAAATATAAAAAAGTGCACCTTTTCTCTATTTTATATTATACCGGAGTTGGCAATACTTAAACTTCCCATGATTTAACCATAAATATAAAAGAAAGTGCACTTTTTCTCTATTTTATATTATACCAGTGTCCACAATGATTAAACCTATAATAGATATAAAGTTTCATTTGATTAGGCTTCTATTCTTGTACTATATTGAACAGCCTGCATTATCAAAATTGAATATTTTATGTTGATTAAATAAAGGTTTGCGTTCCTAACCAATAACCGTTTTTGTGACAAAAAACGGCAGTGATACTTAATCTGATAATATTTTATTTTCCTCTTGTAAAATCGGCGGTTTAAAAACAAAATTGTGTTGTGCAGAAAATTGGCAATCCTATCTATAAAATGCGGAATTTAAATGAAACGAGTAAACGCACGTTACACGATACACGCAATGAACGTTACACGTTACACGATACACGATACACGATGAGCGCACACGATTTACACGATGAACGCAAACGGTCTACACGATGAACGCACACGATTCACACGATGAGCGCTAATTTGGGAATGTTGAACGTTTCCATCGCTGTAATTATGTTCATATTTTACATTTCATATTGTGTTTTTGTGTTAAAGTCTTCATAAACATCGATATGTTTAATGTTTTGCGTCACCAAATCTTGATATTAAACGTTTCAGTTTGTATTTTCATGTACAAGTTTGCATTTCTTTTCATGATTTGTTGTTATAATGTTCATGTTTAATGTGTAATGTTGTGTTTTCATATATGTGTTTAGATTTATTTTTCAACTTTGTTGCCTTTATGTTCATATTTAACATATCATATTAAGTTTTCATGTAACAGTTCAGATGAATATGGTTAAGGTATGATGTTTTGTTGTGTTATTGTTCATGTTTAATGTATCTTGTTATGCTTTCATGTAACAGTTCTTTTAATGTCTTTATGTTGTCATGTATTGTTGTCTTTGTGTTCATATTGTGTTTTGGTGTTCAAGTTTGTATTTGTTGTTATTTATTGTTGTGTTTGTGTTCATACTTAACATTATGTTTCGTGTTTTGGTATAAACACCTGTGTCAATGTTTGCATATTTACATATCTTGTGTCGTTGAATGTTCATATTTGAACATTTCTACTTGTATTTGGTGTTCATATCATTGTGTCCTCATATGTTGTATCAGTTAATGTTCATGTTTTAACATTAATGCTTGTATTTTTGTTCATATTTCATGTTGCATGTTGTGTTTTGATATTCAAGTTCTCATGAATGTGGTTAATCTATAATGTTTTGTATCATATGATCTTTATATTTTAAGTTTTGTCTTTTGTTTTTGTGTAAATATTCATATCAATGACTATATTTTTTCATAATGTTTGTCAATTCATTGGAGATTTCAAGTTATGTTTCACTTTTATCATTAGCTCACCTGGCCAAAGGCCATGTGAGCTTTTGCCATCTTTCGGCGTCCGTCGTCCGTCTGTTAACTTTTATTCAAAAATCTTCTCCTCTGAAACTACTGGGCCAATACTTACCAAACTTGGCTTGAATCATCATCAAGGTATGCACTTTCAAGTTTGTGATTTTTATGTCCGTAGACCAAACAACATGGCCGCTGTTACTAAAAATAGAACGTGGGGTAAATTGCTGTTTTTGGCAAATAACTTCAAAACCGTTGCAGATATCAAAAATCTGACATGGGGGTAGAATTGTTCAGAATGACGAGATCAAGATCTATCTGCCCTGCAATTTTGAAGAAAATCGGAAAAACCGTCTTAGAGTTATAACCCTTTTTCCGTAAAATTTTCAAAATTTATGCATTTTTTCAAAAACTGTAACAGATAGAGGTGAAGTGTAAATTTGAAAAATGTTCAGCATATCAAGATCTAGATACTCTGGAATTTTGAAGAAAATCCAACTGCCTGTGTTGTAGTTATTGACTTTTTTTTACCAAAACAAAAAAACAATGCCATATGGTTATGGGTTATTTCCCTTTAAATTCTGCTTTCAAATCTTCTTTGGTTTACTTATCTCTTTTAAATTTTAGAGAAATTCCCTGCTATCACTTTATTAGAAATAATTATTTGTTACATAATCAAGAGCAAAAAAGTGTTTTTGTACAAATTTTTACATTTTTTGGCAAAATACTTTCATAAACTATACTTATTTCACAATTTAATAATAATTGTATATAACTGTATATTTTTTCATTTTGTTATGATTATGTGCCCACAATGCAAACATCCTTGTCAGTTAATATTGAAGTTGCATCTAAGCTTCAATGCCTGTATAGCTTCACAGCTGAGCTGCATGGCTATGCCATGGTGATTTTCAAAATGGCCGCCAAAAAAGGCGGAATATTTCAACATTGTCCGATTTCAATGAAATTTGGTCTCCAAATAGATATTGATATTGCGACTTCAAAACCTGTTTTGAAAATTGTTCGTTCACCGCCATTTTAAAATGGCCGCATAAAAGAAGGGAAAATTCAACATTGTCCGATTTTAATGAAATTTGGTTTCCAAATAGGTTTTGATGTTGCATCGTCAAAACTGATGTTAAAATTGTTCGTGGACCGCCATTTTCAAAATGGCCGCCAAAAAAGGCGGGAAAATTCAACATTGTCCGATTTCAATAAAATTTGATTTCCAAATAGGTATTGATGTTGCGACTTCAAAACTGATGTTAAGAATTGTTCGTTGACTGCCATTTCAAAATGGCCGCTAAAAAGGCGGGAAAATTCAATATTGTCTGATTTCAATGAAATTTAGTTTCTAAGTAGGTATTGATGTCGCAACTTTAAAACTAATATTAAAAATTATTTGTTGACTGCCATTTTCAAAATGGCCACCAAAACAGGCGAGAAATTTCAACATTGTCCTATTTCAATGATTTTTTTTGTCCAAATAGATATTGATGTTGCGACTTCAAAACTGATGTTGAAAATTGTTGGATGGCCGCCATTTACAAAATGACGTCTCGATTTCAAAACTGGTGTCAAAAGTGGTCCTTAGCTAGAACGTTTTTTGTCAAAAAAGCCCAACATAGAAATGTAGTAAAACGTGATCAGACTTTAAATACTGTTCAAGATATTGGTGGTGTTCGAGGTACTTAGGTTTGAGACTGAAGATCAACTGTATAACTTACAATGTTACCATGATTGTGGCATCTGAAAGCCAGGTGAGCGATATAGGCTCCTGAGAGCCTGTAGTTAAAGTTCATATGAATGTCGTTTATTTTTGATATTTCAATGTTTCTGATTACATTTTTGTTCATATCAGTGTTAATGTTCATATGTTTACATGTTTTTATATCACTTTATAGTCATACTTAACGTTAGGTGTATGATTTGGTGTTCACATCAGTGTGTGAACATATCTTGCGTCAGTTTATATATTAATGTTTCAATGTTTCTGTTCGTATTTGGTATTTAAATTCATATGTTGTACCATTTAATGTTGATCTTTTACTATTAATGCTTGAATATATTGTTCAAATTGTCTGTAATATCAATTAGTTTTCATAGTTTGTATTACTTTATGATGATCTTTTAACATCTATGCATGTATTTAATGTTCAGTATCTATTTGTTTTCATAGTTTGTGTTTCATATCATTCTTGCAGATAAAGTTCATATGTTTACATAATTTTGTTCATTGATAGTCATAGTTAACGTATCTTGTTATGTTTTCATTAAACAGTTCATATCATTATGTTGTCATGTTTTGTTGTATTTGTGTTCATATTTTATGTGTCGTGTTATGTTTTGATGTCAAAGTTCACATTTGGTTTCATACTTTGTCATGTTTTTGTTCATATTTAACATATCATATTATGTTTTCATGGAACAGTTCTTATGAATGTCATTATGTTGTCGTTTATTATTGTTTTTGTGTTCATGCTTCACGTTGTGTGTCGTGTTTTGGTGTTAACATTCGTGTCAATGTTCATATGTTTATATATCTTGTGTCAGTTTATGTTGATAGTTTAAAGTTTCTGTTTGTATTTGGTGTTCAATTAACAATAATATTGGTTTGTTTGCATAGTTTGGGTCAATTTATTGTCATGGCTGACGTTATGTTTATATTTTTTGCTTCACATCAGTGTTAATATTCATATGTTTACATGTTTTATATCACTTAATAGTCTTACTTCACTTCATGCTTATGTTTTGGTGTTCACCTTCGTGTTAATGTTCATAGGTTTACATGTCCTGTGTCAATTCATTGTCATAGTGGACGTTATTTCTTTGTTAAGCTTACATTAATGTTGTTAAGTTGTCATGTTCTGTTGTGTTTGTTTTCAATTTCATTTTGTATTACTTCGTATTTGTAGTTGATATTGTTTCAATATCTATTTGTGTTCATAGTTAATGTCAGTTGATAGTTGTAGCTGACGTTATGCTTCCGCTTTTAGTATTTCAGTTCACATTAGTTTTCATATTATCTTCAGTATCGATTTCTTTTCATAGTATCACTTAACGTTTATTTCGTCTTTTACTTGTTATCATTTATAACTTAAATATGTTTATATGTTATGTGTTCATAGTCATGAATGGTCTTATGTTCATATCACTGTCATTGATGTTTTGTGTCAGTTCATAGTCATAGTTTCATTATGTGTTTTCAAAGAATTATAATATCAGTTTGAATAGGGTAACAGATCTAGTAAGGGTAAGGGTTAAGTTATGAAAAAGAATTAGGGTTAGGGATGGCTAAGACTTTGCTGTGGTTAATAAAGCCCAAAGTTAGGGGTATGGGTAATGTTATGCATTATTAGAGAATAAGGTATGATAACAGTTCAGTTTAGTTAGGGTTACTTTGTTAGGGTAAAACTATTGGGGATGATACCATTATTAACGTTAGTGTTTGTTTGAAAGCTTTAGGTTAGGTTATTATTAATTAATAAATAAAATGATTTTCAACTTTAAGATAGGTATAATATTAAATCTTTTGGGTTAGGATTACATATATATTAATGATTAGTGATAAGTTATAATAATCGATGTTCAGGTTAGGGTTTTTATTAGGTTAAGTTGGGGTAACATTCACTATTAGGATCGTTCCAGAATATACAAAGGTTAGAGATTATGTTAGCATTAGTTACAGTTAGGATTAAGGGTTATGGTTACTGTTATATAGATAAGGGTTTGGGTAATTGTTATATACCAAAGTTTTAGTGTAATATACTTACTTAAGGGTTAGGGTTACTGTTATATATGTTACAGTGAATTTGTAAAATCAGGGAATTTGTAAAATCACTGAAAATTCAGGGATTTTGTAAATCACTAAATTGGTCAGTTGGTTTGTAAAATCCCTAATTAAAACCGGGGATTTTACAAAATCACTGAAAAAATCAATCATCATTTTACTGATTCCCTGGTCATGTTTAGGGAATTTGTTAAATAATCTTCAGATATTTTATAACAAACAGAATGTCTAAAATATATAGCAGATTAAGTTAGATCCATCAAATATCCTAACTTTAGAAAAAAAACATTTCAATGTTTGTAATTAATATGACTGAACTTAAAGTTTTTAATTATTCAGAATTTCAGAGAATTTTAAGGTCGATGGAATATGGCTCTGGAATCAATGTTACGAAATGAGGAGCTCTTTTTTTTCTTGAAAACTTCTTCGAGCATGAAAGACATGAAAGAAAGGGAAACTAAAAGTATTAAAACAAAAATATCGCTATCAACAGACATAGGAGAAAAAATAAGAAACTACTAATATCTTGTACGAAAATTTGTACATGGGTCATTTCACTATGTTCAACACCGTTTAGTCAAAAAAAAAAAAAAAAAAAAAAAAATCCTGGATCTCGATTTTTTCAACCCTTTCCAAAAAATGTTTCATTTGATATTTAGCAAATTATGGTCATTTTCTTCAAAATGTTTAATTTTACAAAAAGTTGCAATAAAAATGGCCTAATGAAATAAAATTTGTAAAAGATAAATCATTTTTCTAAGATATATTATACAATCCCGGTCTAGTTAAGGGAAATAACAAGAATGTGAAAATGCAATAAGAATTTTGCACTAAAATTTTGAAATATGAAATCCTGGAAAGCTAAATTCAAAACAGTTTTTAAATTGGAAATTCAGTTAAAGTTGATATGACTGTCTCCTGTCTCTTGTGTAAATAGCCAGTGATGAGACATTGTCATTTTAAATTGAAAAAATACCAAGGTTAGAATATAATGTGACTCAATTGAAATCTCATTTATTAAGATGAATCCATGAAAATATCTGGTTGATTTGGGGTCTTTTTGAACCTACTTTTGGACTACGTTTAGTTATTTAAGGTCTTTACTATTTAGGTCTATGACCAATTAAACTGGTGAATAACAGACTCTTCAATTTTTTACAGAATGATTATCTCAAATTGCATTTGTAACATAAATTGTCAAATATTTTGTTATTTTGGTCCTAATCTACAAGAAAGGGAAATTTTGACGTCATAATTTTACTCACACAAGTAAAAAAAGTTAAACTAAATTTTGAATTGTTTTAAATTCTTTATTTTCTTTCGAACCTTGAGTAACAATATTGCCTAAATAAACAATTAAATTGCACACCATTCTAAGTTCAATTGTGCAAATTTCAATGAAATTAGTTAAGAAATGTTTTCACAATATTTTTTTATGATTTATAAATTACAGTATTTAGGGTAGCAAACTTGGCTGCAAATACTTTTTTTACGAGATCTGGTAATATATTTCAATTTTGAAGACCTATAATAATGACTTCTGTCTGCAAATTTATTGAAATACACCAACATCTTTCCTGAAAAAAATTAGCATTCTAATTAATCAGTGATTTTGTAAAATCCCTAACAAGAATTTCAGGGATTTTACAAAATCCCTGACATTTTCAGGGATTTTATACAATCACTAAAATGGTCAGTGGTTTTACAAAATCACTAAATATTTCAGGGATTTTACAAAATCCCTGATTTTACAAATTTACTGTAACATATACATTAGAGTTAGGTTAAGTGCTATTCCATAAGGACTAGGATTATATACATATGGGTAAGGGTTATATACATAGGGTTAAGGTGATTCTTACACCAGAAAAGTTAGGGTCAGTACGAAAATAAGTGTAAGGTTAAAGGTTAGGGTTACGGTTAGGATAAAAAAGGAGAGAACTCCAGTAGTTTGAAAATGTTAGAATTAAATTCTAAATCAATAGAATAAAAAAAATAATACTAAAAATTGATAAAAAATAATAAATAAAATAAATATTAATAAATATTGGTAATAATAATGATAATAATAAATAAATAAATACAAATAGAAAATAATAAATAATAAACAATGAATTAAAAATTAAATAAAAAATAAAATAATAATAAAAGTAATGATAAAAATTATTAATACAATAAAAAAAACATTAATTAATTAAGAATATCAACAAATTAACTTACAGAAAATGAAAATTATAATGAAATAATAAAAGAATAAAAAAATGAAAAAATAATAAACAATTAATTAAAAATGAAATAAAAATATCAAATAAAAAGATATTATAATGAAAAATAATAAATAAATATTGTTCAAAATAATAATAATTAAAGTAAATAAAAAAATAAACATAAATAATAAACAATAAATTAAAGACAAAATTAAAAAACAAATAAAAATATCATAATGGTAATAATAAAAATAATTAATGAAATAAATGAAAAAAAATTAATTCAGAATATAAATAAATTAAATGATAGATAGTGAAATGATAACTGAATAATAAAAAAAGAAATAAAATAATATAATAAATAAATATAACATTAATGAAAAATAATTAAATAAATGAAATAAGTAAAAAAAAATAATGAAATAATATTAAAAAGAATAATGAAAAACTAACATTAAAAAAAGTTAAATAAGATAATAATAATTAATTAATTAAGAATATCAATAAATTAAATAGTCTAGAATAACAAAAAGTAAGTAAATAAAATAAATGAAAAATAATATAATATAAAAAAAGAATAAAAGTTGTCATAGCAACTTAGGTTACGGTTAGAAGTTGGATGAAAGGGGGATAACATGAGAATATTGAAATAATATTCGAAAATAAATAATGAATGAGTATAGAGTTGTCATAACTTCAATTGATCTAACAACAGAAAAGTTAGGGTTAGTACACGAATAATTGCAAAGTTAAAGGTTAGGGTTAGAATAAAGATGAAACCAGTGAAAATACCAAGGACAGAAGTAGGGCAAAACCAAAGAAGAAGGTAAAGTAGCAGGCAAGACCTAGAAAATACCTTTGATAGTTGTATGGCGAGACCAGTGACTACACATGAACTGGTGAAGTCGAAGCCAAAGGCAAATCACTCAGGACGAGTTAAAGGTCAATGACACACTAAAGTACAACACTACAACAAAAAGTTAAGGTAAAAGGTTAGGGTTAGAGTTAGTTCATAGATAGAATGAGGGTTATATCATGGTTAAAGTTAGATAATGGTAAGGGTTATGGTTATATACATTAGGGTTAGGGTTACTGTTATATACCAAAGGGTTACTGTTATTACATAAGGATTAGTGCTATTGCTATTTACATTATGGTTAGGGTTAAAACATTCATTAGAGTAAGGGTAACTGTTATATACATTAGGGTTGGGGTAAATATATTATGGATATGCCTAGGATTAGGTTTCGGGTTTAAGGCAAAGGGTAAAATTAGGGTTAAGGGCAATACCAGAATGAATTTGCTAGGCATTACTATGAGGCCTGATTCGCATATCTAACACATTTGCATATGATTTAGGACAAGACAAAAGACAACACCATGGACAGGTGAGGCCAAAGTCAAAGGCGAAACATACGGGACGAAACCAAAAACCAATGAAATACTATTAATACATAGGCACCTCGTCAAATGTAAACCCAATGAAATACTACTTATACATTAGCACCTCGTCAAATGAGACCCCAACAAAATACTAATACATTTTAACACCTGGTCCAATGAAATATATTATCAATACATAAGAACCTCGTCAGCACCTCGTCAAATGAAAACCTAATAAAATACTACTACTACATAAGCACCTCGTCAAATGAGACCCCAATGAAATACTACTGAAATATACTATTAATACATAAGCACCTCGTCTAACGAGAGCCCAATCAAATATTATGTTAGTACATTAGCACTTGAATAGGCGAGACCATGGCTAAAAGCAGGACGGACATTGCAAGAGCAAACGGCCAATGACACTCTAACAGTAGATCAGCACCTCGTCGCACCTAGTCAGCACCTCGTCCATTGAGAACCTATTAATATAGTATTACTACGGTAGCACCTCGTTGCACCTCGTCGGGCACCTCGTCAAATGAGAACTGAACGGTACATACTATACTACTCATGCAGTTTTTTTGAAATTCTTCCTAGCAACAATGGTTTTTGAGTGAATTTGAAATAAACAAACAATTTAATGAATAGAATTGCAAAAAAATTTGATTCCTATTTTTGGTAAATTTCCCGGAACTCTCTGAGACCAACTAATATTTAGAATTGTTCCTAGTAACCATACTTCTTAAAAACATATTGATGAAAACAGTAATTTTCAATAATGGAATTGCAAAAATATCTGAGTCCAACATTGCTAAATTTCCTGAAACTGTCCAAGACATGCAATTTTTTGAAATTCCTCTTAGCAACCATGGTTTTTAAGTGAATTTGAAATAAACAAACATTTTAATGAATAAAATTGCAAAAATTTTTTATTCCGATTTTTGGTAAATTTCCTGAAACTCTCTAAGACCAATTAATTTTCAAGATCTGTTATTTTTTGGATTTCTGCTTAGCAACCATACTATTTTAAAAACATTTTGGTGAAAACAGTCATTTTCAATACCTGAATTGCAAAATATCTTATTCCAATTTTGGTAAATTTCCTGAAACTCTTGAAGACCAGTTATTTTTTGGAATACAGAAAATATATAAATGTATATATATATAGAACAAAAATTAATTAACAGCCCTCCTGTTGCGTCTAATATGTATATTTGTTCGGATTTAAAGGTTACCGATGGGATACTAAAAATCCCAATGCCCTAATCAGGCCTTTGGTTCAACTCCTGGGAAATCAGATAATCTTATCTCTACAATCCGACTGCCAAGTCTTTGGAATACAACACATTTCGAGTTGTTGACATCATAAAGACAAATGTGAAATGTGTAAATTTTGGATGATTTTATTTGTGTACGGCTGATTAAAATCATTAAATTGACGTTGAAAACAAAAAAGGTTGAAAACCCGTACATGTCTTCAGTAAATTCATGTATTATAACAATTTAGCACAATACAAATTTACTGAAATAAGGTATTTGCAACAACAAAAAAAGTTTGAAGATAGGTCAAGGACCTTTTTCACTATGCAATGAAATCGTGAGGTTACTCGTTTTCGTGTACACGAGATCATTTTAATCCCTACAATGAGTCAATAGTGGGGACATCAGAATTAAGACAACGTTATTTCCCTAATGTTATAAACTGTGATCAGACGACCTTTGTTATAAGGTGTATTTTTACATAACAAATCCCGCTTACACTATCGGCCAAGTGCGAATCGATGGGATCATTATTATTATAGTCTAAACAATAAATGCGATCCAGATAAAGAAATTATTACTGTAATAAAATCAATAATGTTTATTACAGTAATAATGATTTTTTTAATAATCGCATATATTGCTTAACTATAATAATGATCTTGTCGATTCGCACTTGGCCGATAGTGGCTTAGGTCTTTTTGCCAGCTTACAAGTCGCACATAGGAATTATGTATGTTTATAAGCAAAGGTTAAATATGGATTATAAAAACCCAAGGCGTAGCCGAGGGTTTATAGTACATAAAACATTGTTCCTGCTGAACCCCCGTTTAGGTTTTTACTAAGTATTTCGTGCAAATTTGTGAAAACAGTAAAGCATAGACTGGAACTCCTTTTTCTTGGGGGTCTTTTAACCTTCTCCTTTCTAAGGATTGGATCCATCGGTTTTTGTATCAGTATTTTGTAGGGATTCCACTGAAAAAGCAATCATACAAACTAGAATATTTTGAAGTGCTAGTAGACTGCTTTAATTATCAGAGATTTAAAAAGATTAATATGCCTGAATCTCGCTACCGGATTAGACCCTCACATCATGATCATAGGTATTTTGCTGACAACAGAGGATGTTTAGTTCACATCTCAGGGATTTTATTTTATTTCATTCCGATATTTATTGTTTACGCTTCCGATAACTATCCAATCAGAAAGTGCAAACCTTTGAAATTCAGTCAACATACATGATGACATGATGACTTATCCCACTTGAAGATGTCAGAAGTAGACATACTTCAAAATGAAATACTAGTAAACATATATAATATGTATTTTGATTGTATCTCATCAACTTCGAATCAGAGGAGATATCTCCTTGGCTTCCTACAAATGTGGACACGTCAAGACATAATTTTTAACGAAATAGTGAAAAAGGATTGGAAACACGTTAACGTTTTGTTGCTAACTTTGGAGGCCGGGTTGATTTTAGGTTGCATTCTCCACATTTATACACCACCATTTTCTTGTTATTTTTCTATAAGATGTTTTAAAATGAACACAAAAGGTTATGCTCTTTTTATTTTGTCATTTATGGTGTACCTGCATGTGAGAATTACCAAAAATTCAACATTTGGCT
>MJUU01061993.1:18315-48688 GCA_002080025.1 Modiolus philippinarum
TAGCAATATTTGAACTATAATTCAAGACGATAACAATCAATCTGGGAACAGAGAAACGCTAGGAAGGGAGTAATTTTGAATACCACTGAATAAAGGGGTTGAGGGGCAGGGGTTAGCCTTACCTCTGGTTACCTACTTCTTGGGCGTGAAAGGTCTTGTATTTTTGTATTATCTGGGTCCTGAAGAACCCATCGTGCATGTCATCAAATCTTATAAATTTGTGGCTTTCACGTTAAAAATTCTATGATGTCACGCATCACGCCTATTAAAAAGGGGTATTTTTCACGATTCCCGCTCCAAAGAAAAGGCCCGGACACCTTCAAGACCCTCTTTTATGTCTTAGATAACAGCAGTTTAGGGTGTGCATTTTGAAATATAAACTAATTCAATTGACAGAAAACTTCATATATAGGAAATCGTTTTCAATTATGCCAGAGTCCTTGGAAGATAACTTCTTGTAATCGGAAAAGATTGATTTGGTTTTTGTTCATCTTCTTTTTAAACACCCGATATCAGGTTCCACGGGTCACTCCCCCTTAATACTCTTTTACTAGTGGCAATCAGAATTCTCCCCTCCCAGTGTTTTTCCTTTTCCCAAATAAATCATGTTTTTATAAACCTTTTCTCGTCTTGGGTTTTGGCTGAAATATTGAAAGTAGGACGCTAAACGCCATTCAGTCTATCATTTTTATTGCTTTCGCCATTAGTCATAAACTATGAAACCTTTAGTTCAAAGTAAATGCCAAAGTCGATATTGAAATTCGGAAAGACTACCTTTCCGAATTGCAACATCGAACTAAGAAGTAAGAAGTTAGAAATAAGAAGTAAGAAGTCGGAACTCGGAAGTAAGAAGTAAAAAGTTAGAAGTAAGAAGTCGGAAGTCGGAACTCGGAAGTGGGAATCGAACCCCAACTATTCTTACTACGCTGTTTATAATGTAGAAACGCTAACCATTACACTACAGAAAATCGATTCGCGAGTCATTTAAAATAAGGTAGTCATTCGTTTGAAATTGATTAAAAACGATTGTGTAAACAAAAAAGAAAGAATGTACGATTTAAACAAACATAGATAATTTCGATAGATATTATAACATTTAAATGTTAAAAACACACAATGGACATATTATTGTGGATATTTCACAACATTCGTAAGGTGAGGTTTAAATATACTAAAAATCGATGTTCAAATGTCTGGCCAGAAGCAGCCGTGTGGTAACATTCGATTACTTTCACAATGCACACTTTACACACTTCAATATTATACTTGCATACTTTCGAAAATTTCAATCATTATCGCTAATTTGCTTGATTTTCAATTGTTTCGGAGCGACGATAATTCTATTATCACTGCACTGCGCTGATATGAACATATTATCGTCAATCTCTACGGAACGTTAGCAACAGCGTATTAATATCACGTCGCGTGATGTTTGGTGAAAAAAATAATCCCATCAAAGAAAGCGCTATATTTAACTAAAAATTACCTAAAAAATATTTCATTAGAAAAAGAAACATATATATCGTGTATATTAATAACAAAAGTAGCGATAAAAATACTATTAGTAATTTGTTTTGCTCGGATGGATTTCTCAGCTCGTATTGCATCTCGTGCTCTGCACTCGATGCAATACAAGCTGAGAATTCCATACTCGCAAAACAAATTACTAATAGTATATAAATATAAGTAAAATTAAATAAGGAGTGATGTAGAAATGACCAAGGGTGAAAGACACCCACAACAAATGAAGGTTGAAAAACAACCACAAAAATAGTTACCACACGGAAAATTGAGGAGGACAAAAACAAAAGGTGCAAAAGGTGCAAGTAAAGCCCCCGGCAGGTCAAAAAGAGAGGGTGGCAAAAAAAAACAAGCCGACAATGTCCTCCTCAAGATAAGCACCTTTTGTTTTTGTTTTTTTTTTTGGGGGGTCTTTTTTTTTTCTTGTAAAAATAGATTTTAATAAGTTTTGTATTTCCCGATCAAAACAATAAAATATTTTATTCTCTGGTAAGTTAATATACAGAAAAGAATATTTATTTTTAGTTGTTTCAACAAGCGTATTTTTTGAGACCTGAAGTTCTGAAGATATAAGTTCTCCCTCCTTTTTACCAGGAAAATTATACACTACGTAGAAATTACAATTCAGACGACAGTCTTTGGGTATCCGAAAATAAGACTGACTTAAATAAAATACGCTCATTTTCTTGTGCCTTCCGCCTATAAAGTATTTCACAATAGAAGATTGATCTTGTTGTGAACAAATATAGTCGTCAAAAATTACGATTTTTTGTTTGCCACCGGCACTGCCGTCAGATACTTCGTCCTCGAAGTCGATGTCTTCAACTTTATCATAAGATAGTTGTAATAAATCTTCCAGAGACACACCTAGTTTTTCCGCTATTTCCTCGAATCTTCGATTTAGTTCCTTGTAGTAATGTTGTTCTAAGTTCTTTGCGTAAAGAATAATTTTGTCGTAATACAATATCGGTTTAAATAAAAGGTGCATTAACAAATTTGTCTTGCCTGACCCGGACGGGCCCACGATGAGTAAGCGGAAGTAATCACTCGGCATATTTTTTACTCCTTGTATTGTTCTAAAATTATTCGTATTAGACTTTTCTGAAAAATATACGGGAATCGTTGTCATTTTTTATAACCCGAATATTTATTAGATAAAAAAAACATGAGTGTATTTCAGGTAGAAGGGTGCATAACCGTTGTGGTAAGTAATAATGTTTGACTTTTATCAGAAAAAAAATGCTTGCATATGACCAATCTAAAAAAAAATAAAAACAAAGGTATATGGTTTTCACGAAATACTTGATATTCAAGGGGAAATCGTATATTTATATTATCCTTTTAGCAATATATTCGTTATAGAGAGAGTAACTGGTCATGATCTATCAGATTTATTAGAAACGTACGTCGGTGTTATGTATAACCCGTGTTACGTACCAAGTCTTTGTTTTACTTATGAGATGCTTAAACCGCAAGCAACGGAAAAATTTGAGTGAACTAAGAATCTAGCCCGTTTTACCCGTCTCAACTGTAGTGAATAACAAATCTTACATGTTTGTTCATTCTCGTTAGTCCCGTAGATAGTAGTTGATATGAGAAAAAGCCGCAGGTTTTCAAAAAACGTTTTTTGAAAATCTGCGGCTTTTTCCCATATCAACTACTCTTATTGTTTATTATATAAGTGTTTATTTATTGTATATTTGTATATATGTATTTTTAATTGCTCTCTGTACCTATGTTTATCTATGGTTTTTAAGAATAAAGAATCTTGAATCCTTATGATCCCTAGACCCGAACGAAAATTTTGGGACCGAATTAACGTAGAGTACCCTTCGTTTGTATAGTAAAAACGGCAATTTGGACCAACTTGACCAATGTCGGCTGGGCATTTCTAGGGGCTTTGCAAAGTTGGGCCTGATAGGGCAGGGTAGGTACATGTAATAGCTTTCATTTGAGTCATAGTATATGACCCCTAGACCCGTACGGAAAGTTCGGACGCTGTTCCATAGAGGGTACCCTCCATCGAAAAATACCGATTTTGTTCAAACTTGGCTAATGTCGACTAAACCTTGCTAGGAGCTTCGCAAAGTCGGGCATTATATGGCAGGTAGGTACATAATATAGCTTTCATTTGAGCTATAGCGTATGATCCCTAGACTCGTACAAAAATTTTGGGACCGAATTTACGGAGAGTACCCTGGGTTTGTATAGTGAAAACGGCAATTCGGACCAACTTGGCTAATGTCGGCTGGGCCTTTCTAGGGGCTTTGCAAAGTTAGGCCTTATAGGGTAGGTAGGTAATATGTAATAGTTTTCATTTGAGCCAGAGTGTATGACCCCTAGACCCGAAGGACAAATTCGGACGCTGTTCCATAGTGGGAACCCTACATCGAAAAATACCGATTTGGACCACCTTGGCTAATGTCGCCTGGGCCTTTTTAGGGACTTCGCAAAGTTGGGACTTATAGTGCAGGTAGGTACATGTAATAGATTTCATTTGAACCATTGTGTATAACCCCTAGACCCGTACGAAAAATTCGGACGCTGTTCCATAGAGGGTACCCTACATCGAAAAATACCGATTTGGAAAAACTCATCTAATGTCGACTGGACCTTGCTAGGAGTTTCGCAAAGTCGGGCATTATATGTCAGATAGGTACATATAATAGTTTTCATTTGAGCTATAGCGTATGATCCCTAGACCCGTACGAAAATTTTGGGTCCGAATTTACGGAGAGTACCCTAGGTTTGTATAGGGAAAACGGCAATTTGGACAAACTTGGCTTATGTCGGCTGGGCCTTTCTAGGGGCTTCGCAAAGTTGGGCCTTATAGGGCAGGGTAGGTACATGTAATATATTTCATTTCAGCCATAGTGTATGGCCCCTAGACCTGTAGGAAAAACTCGGACGCTCTTCAATAGAGGGTACCCTACATCGAAAAAATACCGATTTGGACCAACTTGGCTAATGTCGACTGCACCTTGTTAGGAGCTTCGCAAAGTCGGGCATAAGATGGCAAGTAGGTACATGTAATAGCTTTCATTTGAGCTATAGCGTATGATCCTCAGACCCAAATGAAAATTTTGGGACCGAATTTACGGAGAGTACCCTAGATTTGCATAGTGAAATAGCCAATTTGGACCAACTTGGCCAATGTCGGCTGGGCATTTCTAGGGGCTTTGTAAAGTTGGGCCTTATAGGGCAGGTATGTACATGTAATAGCTTTCATTTGAGCCACAGTGTATGACCCCTAGACCTGTACGAAAAATTCGGACGCTGTTCCATAGAGGGTACCGTACGTCGGAAAATACCGATTTGGACCAATTTTGCTAATGTCGACTGGACCTTGCTAGGAGGTTCGCAAAGTCGGGCATTATATCTCAAGTAGGTACATGTAATAGCTCTCATTTCAGCTATAGCGTATGATCCCTAGACCCGTACGAAAATTTTGAAACCGAATATACGGAGAGTACCCTAGGTTTTTCTCGGGGCTTCGCAAAGTTTGGCTTTATACGGCAGGTAGGTACATGTAATAGCTTTCATTTCATCCATAGTGTATGACCCCTAGACCTGTACGAAAAATTCGGACGCTGTTCCATAGAGGGTACCCTACATCGAAAAATAGGGATTTGGACCAACTTCGCTAACGTCGACTGGACCTTGCTAGGAGCTTCGCAAATTCGGGCATTATATGGCCGGTAGGTAAATGTACTAGCTTTCATTTTGACCTATAGCTTATGATCCCTAGATCCGTATGAAAATTTCAAGACTGAATTTACGGAGGGTACCCTAGGTTTTGTATAGTGAAAACGGCAATTTGGACCAACGTGGCTAATGTCGGCTGGGCTTTTCAAAAGGTTTCGCAAAGTTTGGCCTTTTAGGGCAGGTAGGCACGTAATAGCTTTCATTTGAGCCATAGTGTATGACCCCTAGACCCGTACGAAAAATTCGGACGCTTTTCCACAGAATATACCCTACATCGAAAAATACCAATTTGGACCAACTTGGGTAATGTCGACTGGACCTTGCTAGGGGTTTCGCAAAGTCGGGCATTATATGGCAAGTAGGTACTTGAAATAACTTTCCTTTGAGCTATACGGTATGATTCCTAGACCCGTACAAAAATGTCGGGACCGAATTTACGGAGAGTACCCTAGGTTTGTAAAGGTAAAACGGCAATTTGGACCAACTTGGCTAATGTGGGCTGGGCTTTCTAGGGGCTTCGCAAAGTTGGGCCTTAGAGAGCAGGTAGGTATATGTAATAGCTTTGATTTGAGCCATAGTGTATGACCCCTAGACCCGTACGAAAAATTCAGTCGCTGTTCCATAGAGGGTACACTACATAAAAAAATACCGATTTGGACCAACTTGGCTAATGGTGACTGGACCTTATTAGGAGCTTCGCAAAGTCGGACATTATATGGCAAGTAGGTACATGTAATAGCTTTCTCTTGAACTATAGCGTAGGATTCCTAGACCAGTACGAAAATTTTTGGACTGAAGTTACGTAGAGTACCCTGGGTTTCTATAAAGAAAACGACAATTTGGACCAACTTGGCTAAAGTTGGCTGGGTCTATCTAGGGGCTTTGGAAAGTTGAGCCTAGCAGGGCTGTAGGTGTATGTAATAGCTTTCATCTGTCATAGTGTATGACCGCTAGACCCGTACGAAAAATTCGGACGCTGTTCCGTAGAGGGTACCCTCCATCGAAAAATACCGATTTGGACCATCTTGGCTAAAATCGACTGGACCTTGCTAGGAGATTTGCAAAGTCGGGCATTATATGGCAGGTATTATATGGCAGGTAGGTACATGTAATAGCTTTCCTTTGAGCTATAGCGTATGATCTCTAGACCCGTGCAAAAATTTAAGGACCGAATTGACGGAGAGTACCCTAGGTTTGTAAAGTAATGACGGCAATTTGGACGAACTTGGCTAATTTCCGCTGGGCCTTTCTAGGGGGTTCGGAAAGTTGGGCCTTATAGGGCAGGTAGGTACATTTAATAGGTTTTATTTGAGCCATAGTGTATGACCCCTAGATCCGTCCGAAAAATTCGGACGCTGTTCCATAGAGGGTACCCGATATCGAAAAATACCGATTTGGACCAACTTGGCTAATATCGGTGGACCTTGCTAGGAGCTTTGCAAAGTCGGGCATTTTATGGCAGGTAGGTACTTGTAATAGCTTTCCTTTGAGCAATAGCGTATGATCCCTAGACCCCTACAAAAATTTTGTGACCGAATTTACGGAGAGTACCCTAGGTTTAAATAGTGAAAACGGCAATTTGGACCAACTCGGCTAATGTCGGCTGGGCATTTCTAGGGGCTTCGCAAAGGTGGGCCTTATAGGGCAGATAGGTAACATGTAATAGCTTTTATTTTAGCCATAGTGTATGACCCGTAGACCCGTACGAAAAATTCGGACGCTGTTCCATAGAGGGTACCCTTCATCGAAAAATACCGATTTGGATCAACTTGGCTTATGTCGACTGGACCTTGCCAGCTTTGCGATGTCGGGAATTATATAGCAGGTAGGTACATGTAATAGCTTTGCCTTGAGCTATCGTGTATGATCCCTGAACCCGTACGAAAAGTTTGGGACTGAATTTACGGAGGGTACCCTAGGTTTGTATAGTGAAAACGGGAATTTGGACCAACTTGGCTAATGTCTAGTGGCCCCTTTTTAGGGGCTTCGAAAAGTTGGGACTTATAGGGCAGGTAGGTACATGTAATAGCTTTCATTTGAGCCATAGTGTATAACCCCCTAGTCCCGTAAGAAAAATTTGGACGCTGTTCCATAGAGGGTACCCTACATAGAAAAATACCGATTTGGACCAACATTGGCTAATGTCGACTGGACCTTGCTTGGAGCTTCGCAAAAGCGGGCATTATATGGCAGGTAGGTACATGTAATAGCTTTCATTTGAGCTATAGTGTATGATCCCTAGACCTTTACCAAACTTTTGAGACCGAATTTACGGAGGGTACCCTAGGTTTGTAATAATGAAAACCGCACTTTGGACCAACTTGGCTAATGTTGGCTGGGCCTTTCTAGGGGCTTCGCAAAGGTGGGCCTTATAGGGCAGGTAAGTACATGTAATAGCTTTCATTTGAGCGATAGTGTATGACCGCTAGACCGTTAAGAGAAATTCGGACGCTGTTCCATAGATTGAATCCTACATCGAAAAATACCGATTCGGACAAAATTGGCTAATGTCAACTGGACCTTGCTAGGAGGTTCGCAAATTCGGGCATTATATGGCAGGTAGGTACATGTAATAGCTTTCATTTGACCTATAGCGTATGATCCCTAGACCGGTACGAAAATTTTGGGATCGAATTTACGGAGACTACCCTAGGTTTGTATAGTGAAAACGGCAATTTGGCCCAACTTGGCAAATGTCGGCTGGACCTTTCTACTAGCTTCGCAAAGTTGGGGCTTATAGGGCAGTTAAGAACATGTAATAGGTTTCATTTGAGCCATATTGTATGACCCCTAGACCCGTACGAAAGCTTCGGACGCTGTTCCATAGAGGGTACCCTACATCTAAAAGTACCGATTTGGACGAACTTGGCTCATGTCGACTGGACCTTGCTAGGAGATTCGCAAAGTCAGGCATTATATGGCAGGTAGGTACATGTAATAGCTTTCATTTGAGCTATAGCGTATGATCCCTAGAACCGTATAAAAATTTTGGGACCGAATTTACGGAGAGTACCCTAGCTTTGTAAAGTGAAAACGGCAATTTGGACCAACTTGGCTTATGTCGGCTGGGCCTTTCTAGGGACTTCGCAAAGTTGGACCTTATAGGGCAGTTGGTACATGTAATATCTTTCATTTGAAAAATAGCGTATGACCCCTAGACCCGTACGAAAAATTCGGACCCTGTTCCATAGAGGGTACCGTACATCGAAAAATACCGATTTGGACCAATTTTGCTAATGTCGACTGGACCTTGCTAGGAGGTTCGCAAAGTCGGGCATTATATCTCAAGTAGGTACATGTAATAGCTCTCATTTCAGCTATAGCGTATGATCCCTAGACCCGTACGAAAATTTTGAAACCGAATATACGGAGAGTACCCTAGGTTTTTCTCGGGGCTTCGCAAAGTTTGGCTTTATACGGCAGGTAGGTACATGTAATAGCTTTCATTTCATCCATAGTGTATGACCCCTAGACCTGTACGAAAAATTCGGACGCTGTTCCATAGAGGGTACCCTACATCGAAAAATAGGGATTTGGACCAACTTTGCTAACGTCGACTGGACCTTGCTAGGAGCTTCGCAAAGTCGGGCATTATATGGCCGGTAGGTAAATGTAATAGCTTTCATTTGACCTATGATCCCTAGATCCGTATGAAAATTTCGAGACTGAATTTACGGAGGGTACCCTAGGTTTGTATAGTGAAAACGGCAATTTGGACCAACGTGGCTAATGTCGGCTGGGCTTTTGAAAAGGCTTCGCAAAGTTTGGCCTTTTAGGGCAGGTAGGCACGTAATAGCTTTCATTTGAGCCATAGTGTATGACCCATAGACCCGTACGAAAAATTCGGACGCTTTTCCACAGAATATACCCTACATCGAAAAATACCAATTTGGACCAACTTGGCTAATGTCGACTGGACCTTGCTAGGGGTTTCGCAAAGTCGGGCATTATATGGCAAGGAGGTACTTGAAATAGCTTTCCTTTGAGCTATACGGTATGATTCCTAGACCCGTACAAAAATGTCTGGACCGAATTTACGGAGAGTACCCTAGGTTTGTATAATGAAAACCGCACTTTGGACCAACTTGGCTAATGTTGGCTGGGCCTTTCTAGGGGCTTCGCAAAGGTGGGCCTTATAGGGCAGGTAGGTACATGTAATAGCTTTCATTTGAGCCATAGTGTATGACCGCTAGACCGTTAAGAGAAATTCAGAGGCTGTTCCATAGATTGAACCCTACATCGAAAAATACCGATTTGGACAAAATTGGCTAATGTCAACTGGACCTTGCTAGGAGGTTCGCAAATTCGGGCATTATATGGCAGGTAGGTACATGTAATAGCTTTCATTTGAGCTATAGCGTATGATCCCTAGACCGGTACGAAAATTTTGGGATCGAATTTACGGAGACTATCCTAGGTTTGTATAGTGAAAACGGCAATTTGGCCCAACTTGGCAAATGTCGGCTGGACCTTTCTACTAGCTTCGCAAAGTTAGGGCTTATAGGGCAGTTAAGAACATGTAATAGGTTTCATTTGAGCCATATTGTATGACCCCTAGACCCGTACGAAAGCTTTGGACGCTTTTCCATAGAGGGTACCCTACATCTAAAAGTACCGATTTGGACGAAATTGGCTAATGTCGACTGGACCTTGCTAGGAGATTCGCAAAGTCGGGCATTATATGGCAGGTAGGTACATGTAATAGCTTTCATTTGAACTATAGCGTATGATCCCTAGAACCGTATAAAAATTTTGGGACCGAATTTACGGAGAGTACCCTAGCTTTGTGAAGTGAAAACTTCAATTTGGACCAACTTGGCTTATGTCGGCTGGGCCTTTCTAGGGACTTCGCAAAGTTGGACCTTATAGGGCAGTTGGTACATGTAATATCTTTCATTTGAAAAATGGCGTATGACCCCTAGACACGTACGAAAAATTCGGACCCTCTTCCATAGAGGGTACCCTACATCGAAAAATGCCGTTTTGGACCAACTTGGCGAATGTCGACTGGACCTTGCTAGGAGATTCGCAAAGTCGGGCATTATATGGTAGGTAGGTACATGTAATAGCTTTCATTTGAGCTATAACGTATGATTCCTAGACCCGAATGAAAATTTTGGGACCGAATTTACGGAGAGCACCCTAGGTTTGTATAGTAAAAACGGCAATTTGGACCAACTTGGCAAATGTCAGCTGGGCCTTTCTAGATGCTTCGCAAAGTTGGGCCTTTTAGGCCAGGTAGGTACATGATATAGCTTTGATTTGAGCCAAAGTGTATGACCCCTAGACCGTTACAAAAAATTCGGACGCTGTTCTATAGAGGGAACCCAACATCGAAAAACAACGAAGTGGACCAATTTGGGTAATTTCGACTGGACCTTTCTAGGAGCTTTGCAAAGTCGAGCATTATATAGCAGGTAGGTACATGTAATAGCTTTCATTCGAGCTAAAGCTTATGATCCCTAGGCCCGTACGAAAATTTTGGTATCGAATTTACGGAGAGTACCCTAGGTTTGTATAGTGAGAACGGCAATTTGGACCAACTTGGCTAATGTCGGCTGGGCCTTTCTACGGACTTCGCAAAGTTGGACCTTATAGGGCAGGTAGGTACATGTAATAGCTTTCATTTCAGAAATAGCGTATGACCCCTAGTCCCGTACGAAAAATTCGGACGCTGTTCCATAGAGGGTACCCTGCATCGAAAATACCGTTTTGGACCAACTTGGCTAATGTCAGCTGGGCCTTTTTAGGGGCATCGCAAAGTTGGGCCTTATAGGGCAGGTAGGTACATGTAATAGCTTTCATTTGAACCATAGTGTATGACCCCTGGATCCTTTGGAAAAATTCGGACGCTGTTCTATAGAGGGAACCCTACATCGAAAAATACCTTATTGGAGCAATTTGGCTAATTTCGACTGGACCTTGCTAGGAGCTTCGCAAAGTCGGGCATTATATGGCAGGTAGGTACATGTAATAGAAAAATTTGGGACCGAATTTACGGAGAGTACCCTAGGTTTGTGTAGGGAAAACGGCAATTTGGACCAACTTGGCTAATGTCGGGCTTGGCCTTTCTAGTTGCTTCGCAAAGTTGGGCCTTAAAGGGCAATTAGGTAAATGTAATAGCTTTCATTTGAGCCCTAGTGTAAGACCCCCTAGTCCGGTACGAAAAATTCGGACGCTGTGTTCTATAGAGGTTACCCTACATCGAAAAATACCGAAATGGAGCAATTTGGCTAATTTTGACTGGACCTTGCTAGGAGATTCGCATGAAATAGCTTTCATTTGAGCTATAGCGTATGATTCCTAGACCCGAAAATGGATTGATGGTGAGAAAGATTCATCAAGTGTTGGAGTTTACCCAAGCCAGATAATTTCCAGAAGTTTGGTGACCAAGTCAATGATGCCAGAAGAGCCAGAGATGAAATTTGAAGGCAGCTCATCCTATGGAAAAACGGTAACCATCAATGAGCGCCATACTGATTTGCTGTTTTCACACGCAAGTGATTCGACACTGTTGGATCCATCCTTCCGGAGTTGCAATCGGCTCAACGATAAAACGTTCGAGTTCGAGATTAGCAAGAGGACCATCCATCTGAACCTTCCCTTGCAGATTGAAAACTTCCTATACCAGGACGGGAAGCTGAGAATGCTGGAGTTTTAATGCGACTTCTTGGATGTATCATTTTTGGACAAAAGAGACTTCCAGTATTTTGTACCATGGACACTGATAGTGCATACATGGCTCTGCCTACAAGAGACTTTGGAAGAGGTAATCAAACCAGAGATGAGACAGCGGTTGGCTTGTTCAAGGAAGAGTTTAGTGGAGATGGTATCATCGCATTGTGCGGCAAGACGTACTTACTGCTTCGGAAAAGATGATAAGTTCAGCTGCAAGGGAATCAGGAAGACGTACCAGGTGATCAAGGAAAAGTGTTTGGATGTATTACACACGAAAATTTGTGGTAATGGTACCAACAGAGGTTTCAGAACAGTGGACAACCAAGTCTTCACGATCTGCCACAACAGGGTTTTGTCATACTTATATCCGAAGAGACGTGTGTTGGCTGATGGAGTGTCTACAGCACCGCTTCAAATTTAAACTTTGGAAGGTATGTTTCCAGACTGTTGTATTTAAACGTTTCCTAATAACAAAATTTGAAAAAAAAATTTTTAAAAGAAAATTAAATGAGTGAATACAGCCAATACTTAGGGATGGCCGGTCACAAGCCCGGATTAATGCAGAATGGCTTTTTATTGCTGCGGACAAGGAAGCGGCAAAACTTTCAGTTTACCGAAATTAAAATTTACAAACCAAGCTCTCTACCTTTCTTTGACTCGCCGTCGTGTAAAGACAACACTGTATACATTTGTCAGGTTTTGACGTCTGATATATCTACAATGTAGACATCGAAGAATCGATGAATCGAACACGGCTTGGGGTGTTAATCTTGACTTCATTATAATCAAAGTTTTGCAACTTCCTTGACCGCAACAATAAAAAAGAGTTGAAGTTGGTACACAGGAAGAAGATGGTTCCAGAAAAATGGTGAAAGAAAATGGAAAGAGTTACAGAAATGGTAAAAAAAGATAATAAATATATATAAATAGAGCTCCAGACGGTTAGAGTTCGTGAAGGAAGTTCAGAGTTCCAAATGGTTAGAGTTCTTGAAAGGTAAGTCATTTTACAAGTTTGAACTTTTAGTTTTAGCTTTAATTTTGACTTAACTTTAATTTTTACTTTAACTTTAACGTGTACCCGAGTTCAAAAAGAGATGTGATGGCTTGAACTTGAGTTTTTTTACTTTTTAACTTTAACGTATGTACTTGAGTGCAATAAAAAGATTAGATATCTCGAAATTAAACATAAAGATAATACACAAAAAAGAAAAATTTGTTCTGAAAGGACCACGCATTTCTCTTTGGTTTCACCATCATTCATTCTTCTTTCATCAGTTTCATCACTAACCCCTTGGAACCCTAACCATTGTTCTGGAACACTAACCATTGACTTCTTTCGCCATCTGGAACTCTAACCCTTGTTTTGGAACCATCGTCTTCTTGTGTATTATCTTAAACTCTTCTTATGTCTTAAGTTCGTGTATCCAATCTGTTGGTACCAGTACCAGAACTCTCCATGAGTTATACATCCTTATACTTTTCTTTGGTAACATGGTTAGTCTTCCTATTTCATTCCCTTGCAGCTGAACTTTTTTCCGAAGCAGAAGTACGTCTTGCTGCATAAGGCGATGATACCATCTTCTGTATACTCTTCATTTAACAAACCTGCTTTCCTCTTGTCATACGCTGCAAGCTCTGGATTGTCCTATCTAGGAAACCAGTTGGTCTTCTCCATTTCATATTGCTGTGTCATCTCTGGTTTGATCACCTCTTCCAAAGCCTCTGAAGATAGAGCCATGTATGCACTATCGGTTATAGAACAATACTGGAAGTCTCTTCTGTCCACATATGCATACAGGAAGCAGGAAGTCATAATAAAAATACAACATTCTCAGCTTCCCGTACTGGTATAAAAAAGAATCCAATCTGCAGAGTCCAGATGGAGGGTCTTCTTGCTTATCTCCAACTCGAACGTTGTCTCGTCCACGTGATTGCATCTCCGGAAGAATGGATCCACAAGATGTCGCCTCTGTTGCGTGTCTTGGCAAAAACAGCACATCAGTATGGCGTTCATTGTAGGTCACCATCTTTCCATAAGATGAGTTGCCTTCCAATTTCATCGTCTCAGCTGCAATCTTCTTGTTGGGATCCGCATCTCCGGCTCTTCTTGGAAATATCTGGCTGAGGTAAACTCAAACACTTGATGAATCTTCGTCACCTTCAAATTATGTTGTACATACCTCTTCAGCAACAGTGTGATTGTCAGGATCTCCCAAAATATGCTACCAATCAAATACTTCCTCTTCTGGTTCATGATCTTTTGTTATTCTTGAACATTTGAAGATCTCTACAATCTTCTCCTTCGGGTCGTCAGGTACTTCCAAGCGACTTCCAACAGCACCAAAGGGCCTGTCGTCCGTCACGGCTTCATAAACAGACTTGCTCTGACATCTTAAACTGCCCATCACACGATCTATGTTCTCTACAAAATCTGACACAACCGAATTTCCTCTTCTCCCATTCACATTCCCATATCCGTGTAACACCATAACCATTCTCCACCAAGTACTGTTCGATGGTACCGATCTTCCTCCGTTTGGCCTTCTTCATCTGTTTCCCCCGCTTCAACTGCAACTCCTACACGTTGGTGGTCTCCTTCACATAACCATCCACAGGCAATTTTCTCATCCCATCCCATCACCTTCTCTTTGTCGTTGCCCTGGTGTATTTAATGTGGTAACCAGTCTGATGAGCTTCCCATTCCAACCAGTCGATGACCATCCTCTCGTATCTTGTGGGAGTCTCTCTCCGGATCCCAGTCTGGCTCTTTCGAGGTACAAAGAGTCCAGTTGGCATCTTCATAAAACACGACAGGTACAAGGCGTTGGCATCGTATCCGATAATCTTCTTGCAGGTCTTGGGCTCCTCCTACTCTGTCAGTCTAATGGTGGTGATATCTTTCTCGTGGTATCTATGAAACACGATGTTGGGTACTCCCACGATGTTGCTCTTTGACAGCTGGTACAAGTCTTTGCTCTTTTCATCAGGCAAGGTGTATTAGCTCTCCCAAGTCCTGGAACATATACTTTAACGTCAGCCCTTGGTTCACAAACTCCATCCTTGAAGATATCCGCGTTCTGGTTGTGGTAGTACTGGTTAATCCGCTCGATGGCTTCCAACAATAGCCTCTACATCTTTATTGTTGTACCAATCCAGAAACTAACTCATGCTGGTCATCTTGCTGGTCTTGCCACACTTTATAGCACAGCTAGTACTCTTCTTTTATAATTTTACTGTTCTTCAAGCTGCTGAAGAAGACATCGTGGGCTGGCACTTACAGTTTATCCGAGGACGTCATCCATCCATACGGGAAAAAAGCCTTTCCTCCGTACAACCGTGCGCTTTCAGGAACTGACTAGCTAAAATCTAAGATGCAGGAACTTTAGCACTTCAGTCTTTACACATGTAAAGTTGTTACTTCTCTTCTTCACCAAGTCACCAGTTCTGCAAAAAGGTCTATCTTCATGGCATTAACATCATATTTCCCCGGGTTGAATTCTACCACTGGTAGCTCTTTCAGGTGGCGCTCCAACTTCTGCTGTATTTTCTACATGTATTGCTTCTCCTGGCTTTCTCTTTCTTCATCACTCAAACCCATCCAAGTCGCTGTCAAGTCTTTCCTGGATCTCCTTGAACACACCCTTCGTACCTCTCCATCAATCTTCTGTAGGTATCATAGCTGATTACTGTCAGGTAGCTCAAACAGGATTCCACCGTCTTCTTTGAATTACCCTCGAACACAAACCACACTGGTACCGTGTATCCAGGCACGTTGGAACACACAGACCCACTCAGCAGGACATATATAACGGACCGTTTCACTTTCTCATAAGGTCTTCTATCTGTAGACTGCAACACCACCTCGATGTCATAGGTGGCTCTGTAAGGATAATACCGGTCCTCCGCTGCTACGTAGATGGATTCGTCTTCCAACTGCTCGAAGATCGTATAGGAAACTTGTAGATCACACCTCCAGGGCAGCTCATCTCATGACGATGCAGACAATATGGGTCCATAAATAGTAACTAACACATGGAACGCAGGTAGCTTTGGCTGTACTTTTCCACATCTTTAATTTAGCTTAAATCTGCTGGTACAGGTTCAGCTTCATCGTACTTTCGTAGCTGTATGGTGACTGTCGTATCAATCTAGCGGCAAATCTGCTTCTTCTGTCTGCTGAAGATCGTAGACAAGCACGTTGACCTTGGAACAACTGCTTCAACACCACCAAGTCGTCCAAACACACAACTTGGAACTCTGCAGCAGCCATCTGTATGTTCTGGAGTACGTCTTGGCAGAGTCTCGACTGCGGTCACTGCGACCCCACTGTGCACAGCCAAACACCTGAAAATCAGTGATCATTGTTTGGGCCCTCCAGTTATACATACAACTGTTACTCAGGAAAAAGTCTGGAACAACCACTCTGGCACCAATGGAATGCTGGATCAGCTTATTGACATCAAATCACATTTGTCAGCAGGTGGACTACCCATTCGGTATCTGGTCTTTGTTGCTGCACATACTCCAGGACATCGTGTCTGCTCAGCTCCTCGATGAATTTCTCCAAATCTTCGGCCGTCCTAATCAGATGTGGCGTTTCAAAAAAACCTGGCGTTATTCTGGCCCAAGTGGTAGTAGCTCTCAGGTCTCCAAAACCAAACTACAGGTTTATCTTCACAGTTGTGGTCTGCTGGCTGGCACCATCTCTTCAAAGGTTGAATCTGAGAACTGCTTCAGAATGAAGTTGTATGAGCCCTGGACACGGTTACCAGTCGTCTTCTGTCCAGATGGAGCCTCAGGTACAGGGTCCTCGTCTCCTGATCTTTCGACAACACCACAGGTTCAGCAGGTCTCCATAGGTGGTGGTGACTCTGTCCTTGTCTGCTTCACCACAGGTCCAGGTACTGGTACAACTGGTCGCTTCATGGGTGGTCTCTCCTTTGCATTCGGTCGTTCGCGCAGGGCACGGTGAAGTGCCAGGCTTGTACAGTCTGTTGAAGTATTAGTCACATACTTCACATATCATGTTGTAGCTGTTGGCCGCCTCATGCCTCTTCCTGGAATCTGCTCTGGTTAATACCTGGTCACCCACACTGCAGCTGCAGACCTGCGCCTTCTGCCCTTCTTGCTGGTGGGTCTTCTGATGCCTATCTGGGGTCTCCTTCCTGGCAGTCATTCCAACACTCATCTTGGTCCGCTAGGTTGCTGTTCGTATGACGTTATAGGTTCTTCTTCTCGGTAAACAGCTTTGCACAAGTTTCCCAGTAAACCTCGGTGACTGTTCATTTCAACACGCCGAACGATATTTAGCTATAGTACACTGTATACTAGTATATACTTTGGACGCAGACTTGACAGAAGTCACCGGGTGTCTTCGCTCAGGTCCACACTTCCGGTTCGAATTTTGAATTTTTCTGAGCAGGTAGATTAGGAATGTATAAAATTCCTGGTGAATTCAAGGGGTGTCCACACTTCCACTTCAAGATGGTAAAAAATGGCGGGAACATCTTAAAAAGGATGAAATATAAAGAGAACGTCTCAAACATATAAATTAAAGATAATAACGTAAAAAGGAGTGGGAAATGACAGAGATGGAAAAGAAAATTACCACGGCAATAGAAAGAGGGAGATAATTTATTGGGAAATCTCAGAATAGCAGCCCATAGAAGAAAATTAGGCGGAAAAGGGAAATCATTCTAAAATTTGGATAAAACCTGGCGGGACATCTAAAACTTGCAGATTACACTCTTGAAATTAAGGGGGAAAGGGGAAATCACCCAAGAATTCGATGAAAAGGTAAGATAATTATGTAATAACGGAGGATATAACAATGAAATGACAATAGCAGACGACACTATAGAACCAGAGGCTCCCAGGAGTCTGTATCGCTCACCTGGCTATCAGTTGCCACAATCAAGCTAACAATGTAAGCTATACAGTTGAACCGCAGTCCCTCAAAACTTTGGTAGTCCTCTATGGAACAGCGTCTGAATTTTTCGTACGGGTCTAGGAATTATACGCTATGGCTCAAATAAAAGCTATTACATGTACCTTACCTGTCCTTTAAGGTCCAACTTTGCGAAGCCCCTAGAAAAGTCCAGCCGACATTAGTTGGTCCAAATTGCCGTTTTTACTATACGTACCTAGGGTACCCTCCGTAAATTTGGTCCCAAAATTTTCGTACGGATCTAGGGATCATACGTTATAGCTCAAACAAAAGCCACTACATATACCTACCTGCCATATAAGGCCCAACTTTGAAAGATCCAGACATTACCAAACCTGGACCAAATTGCCATTTTCACTATACGAATTTAGGGTATGCTCTTAGATGGGTATAACAGTGATTGTACTCAGGATTTTAATTGAATGTCAGATTATTTCACAAAAAATCGATCCTGGTGAGCATCACTAGTTTTTGTTTTTCTCCTCATTATCCCCCCGTTAATAGCCAATAGTATATAAATACTCCACTACAAAATAGATTTATCTGGCTGGAATTTTTGATTTTACGGATTTTAGTCCTGTTATTATTTAAAATAAATAGCAGCCTTGAATTACATGCAATTAAGATACTGTATAAGAAAGATGTCCATTTTTTGCACTATTTTGTATAGCACTATTTTTGTGCCCCACTGGTATATTTTTAGAACAGCTGTTTGATTTTCAGAGGAGTGGGCTCAGGGTAATTTTGCTTCGAAAATGATTTTTTTAATGAAAAACTTTATTAAACAATTTTATTAAACATATATATTTTGTATTTTCAATAAAAATTTTATTCTACGAATCAATGTCAAGTAGGATTAGACTATAAATCGACCCCACCTCCTCTCTGAAAATCAAAAAGTAGTGATCTTAGTAACATTGAACATTTTGTGAATAGTATGCCTATTTATAACTTCTTTGATAAATTTATGCGTGTATTTAGACACTTGACCTTCAAAAGAAGACGACAATAAAGTAAAAATGGAGTAAATCAATCTTATTAATTTATGTACTTATATATATTTATTTTACATTATAACACCACATTATTTTTTTTTTTTGAAAGAATCTGTCCTTTCGAATGCAACGTAAACACCTTCGTTATTATAAATGTAACGGGTCATAGCCCGGACCTTCAAGAGAGCACCATATCAACTGGCTTGATTAGGAATGAATAAAACATATGTCTATCCAAATTTTTTTTATTAAAATCTTTATTATTTTATCATTTTTATTGATCTGTATGCAAATTTCCAAGAAATTTGCCGAACGCATCTTTTCTTATTGTGGGCTGACTTATTGTCGGCTGTTATTGTGGGCTAACACACACTAGCGAGCTTCACTCTCGTCTATGCATCCGATAATGACGCCATCTTCCGGGATGCTGAAAATATCAACGATCCTGGCAAGATCGTCCTCAGCAATCTCTCCTGGTTCGTTTCTCCAACGACCAGAAGCTGCGGCTCTATAAGACCATCGAGAGCAAAGTGAAGCTATATATCGGCTTCCGCATGAGGCAGTGCGATTCGATCGGCGTCCCCGAAAGCCGTGAATTCATGTGGCGCCTCTCCACCAGAAGCAGCCCCGAAAGACCCCGATGGGTGATCGTCGCCTTCCAGACCGATAAGAGTAACGATCAAGAAGCCAACCCTGCCATCTTCGACCACTGCCGCGTGAATGATATCTGGGTCACTTTGAATTCCCAGAGATATCCTGCCGTGGGTTTATCGCGCCTTTTTTACGATTCAGAAGATCTCCAGGCACTATAAGGAGGCCGCCGATTTCTGCTGAAAATTCTTCAATATGGATCATTTGGTGAGCAATCCAGGCAGACTTCACGGATCTCCATCCCCTCTTCGTATTCGACGGCACAGCGAGCGCCTCAAGGACTCGACGATCGACGTTTATATCAAGGTAAGATTCGACCAGAACGTCGCTGCCGCCTACGCTTTGGTCATCTCCGATCCGATTGCCAGAAGATGAACGTCGTCTTCTGAGGAAGATTAGATAAATGGACGCTTCACTTTTGCGGAAAATCGCCACCAATACCGAACCCAAGCATGGGTTCTCCTTCATCGTCTCCGACTGCGCGACGAGAAATATTACGAGATGGCCCTCGTGAATCAGGAGACGTATTACTCCATCCCTAATCTCCATGCCGGAAATAATTCCTTCCGCTATTCCCCAGACGAAGGTGCCCACTGGTTTGCCATCGACCTGAGCACCGGCTCCTTACGGCATCTATGATTATCAATGATGAGATCCAGCGGCAAATGCGGCTCAGCTAACACTAGGCTAAGATCCTTCTCGATGCCAACCGCGCGATTCTGAGAGCAACTCCCACCCTCGCCAGAAGCTATAAAGTGGATTTCGATGTACCCAATAGCCTGAATGCGGTGATGGAGTCTATATCTACGAACGGAGAACGAATGGTTACGTAGAGGGTCGATATCATCAGATCACTATTCACGAGGATGCTATTGATGCTGTCAATCGTGATATATTATCCCGAAGCAGTTGAGGTATAACCTTAAGGAAGGTGCATTTCTCCCCATGCTTGCAGGTCTTGCCACTGCTGCGCTACCCATGCTAGCAAAAACCGTGTTGCCTGCTTTGGGTGTGGGTGCCTTGAGCGGTTTGGGTAGTGCAGCCATCAAAAAAGCCGTGGGATCCGGATATATCTCAAGAAGAGTGGAAACCCTAGGGTCGTGGTCTGCATCTCAGCCCAGGTACTTACGGTGATGGATTGCACTTGAAGAGTGGAAGTCGGCTCTACGATGGTAGTGGACGATCCGTATCCTTGGCCCCAATAGCCCTTCAAGAGTATCCCCTGCTAGGCATGCTCCTATAAATAAATGGATGAAGTAGATGCCAACCATATCTCGCATGCATGGAAGAGGAGCTCATCTCAGAAATCCAGCGATATGAGCATGCATTGAAGATCTATAACTGACTGGACGTCTCCATAGCCCTAGATGCGTGATCCATGGGCAGTCTACTGCTGACCAGTAGTACAATGGGGTCTGCTCTGACCGGTGTGGGTGCGGTGGCATCCATTCCCCTAGGTTCCCTCGCCTGCCTATGTGCTACGGGTTTATGGTCCTGTTCCTGATCTCGCGCCGAGTCGCCAAGAAGAAAAAGAAGCATCGAGATACCGTGCTATAGGTATGCAGCTGGCAGGTGAAGACGGTGCTCCTGCAGTTTGACTGAAAAATTATTACGATGAGAAGTATCAGCTTCGTCAACCTTCTGCCCCAATTAGTGAAGAATTAAATGTGCATGTGCCGTGGGGAGGTTTCTTCTATTCGTCCCTCGCTCGTCTCCGGCCTCACGCCGCGCTCTTTCCGAACCAAAAAAAATTGCCAAATCCGTTGCATTTGGAAATTTTGCGTCTCCAAGATTCTTTTTTACTTTCTCACCAGATCGTAGGAGATCTTTTCCTCCTTAGTTTTCTTGCTCAGCTCCGGTGCTCCGAACGAAAGCTCCGTGCAAGGGACCCTTTTCTTTGTTAAGCGTGGGAAAAGCCCATACTCTGGTGATTTCTCCTTGTCTGTCTTTCAGAATGAGACTCCTGCTTTTGCCAAATTCCACTTCAATCACCTCCAAGATCTTTCCAGTAGGCAAATCCTTCCATTTGATGGCTTCCTGATTCTGGTCTTGCACCTTTTCCTTGGAAGGCATCTTCACTGATGAAGTCGTCACCCCATCTTTGGAGATTTCGACGAATCCATTGTGTACGAATGACATATTTCTTGTATTTATCTAGGACTATATGGCCGTCGGGGTGGGGCCTATGCAGGATTTCCCCTTGCAAAGTGGGGGTGGTATAGAATCACCCTTTTCATACTACTGTGGTATTTTGTTTATGTGGTTGTACTCTGTCTTTATCTTTGTGTGGTATCCCTTTATCTTTATGTGGTGGTACTTTCTCTTTATTTGGTGGAACTCTGTGATGGCACCTTATATTTATGAGATGGCACTTCGTATTAATGAGCTGGTACTTGTTCATGTAGTTGTACTCTCTCTTTATCTGGTGGTATTCTGTATTTATGTGGTGATACTTTCTCTTTATGCGGTAGTACTTTTTCTTTTGGTTGTGTAGTGGTGGTACTTTGTATGTATTTATGTGGTGGTACTCCGTCTTTATGTGGTAGTACTTTGTTTTTGTGGTGGTACTCTGACTTAATGTGGTAGTACTCTGTCTTTGCGTAGTGATGCTTTGTC
The DNA here is from genome assembly GCA_002080025.1 of Modiolus philippinarum. Lineage (NCBI taxonomy): Eukaryota > Metazoa > Mollusca > Bivalvia > Mytilida > Modiolidae > Modiolus > Modiolus philippinarum. The sequence goes on from MJUU01061993.1 coordinate 40,429, forward strand.
TTTATATTCACTTAATGCTACTTTGTATTTATGACGTGGTTCTTTTTGTTCACTAATTGGTAACAGTTTGTCTTTCTGCGGTGGTACTATTTCTTTATGTGGTGGTACTTGGTATTTTTGAGGTGGCAATTGGTATTTTTGAGGTGTTCATGTCGAGGTACTCTGTCTTTATGTGGTGGTCCTTTATTTTTATATGATGGTACTTTGTATTTATGAAGTGGTACTCTTTCTTTATGTGGTGGTAATCTGTCTTTATGTGGTGGTGCTTTGTATTTATCCTGGAACCATGTTTTTATGTGGTGGTACTTTGTTTTTGTGGTGGCACTCTGTCTTAATGTGGTGGTACTCTGTCCTCGTGTGGTGGTACTCTGTCCTCGTGTGTTGGTACTTGTCTTTATGTGGTGGTACCTTATATATTTATGTGATGGCACGCTGTATTAATGAGCTTGTATTTTGTTCATGCAATGGTACTATTGTCTTTATGTGGTCCTACTCTGTCTTTGTGTGGTGAAACTTTGTCTTTGTAAGGTGGTACTTTGTATTTTTGACGCGGTACTTCATGTAGTGGTATTCTGTATTTACGTTGTGCTAAACAATTGGACTGATGAAGCATATAAGAAGTTTCAAGAGATCGAATGCAAGTATCAGATTATTGGAAAAGAAGTTGGCGAAAGTGGTACAGCGCATTTACAAGGATACATTAATTTTGGTAAAATGAAAAGATTCAGCGCAGTTAAAAAGATTGATGGTCAGGCGTATTGGGATCGTGCTATAAAGGTACTGATGAAGATAATCAAAGATATTGTTCAAAAGGTGGTGATTATTGGGAACATGGTGAAGTTCAAACATCTGGTAAAAGATGATTTTAGACGGAGTTTCAAAAGAAGAACTAAGTGAAATTCCAGGATATATTCGTTACAAAAGACATATTCACGAAGTTGCTAAGGACATTATAATGGAACGTCATAAGAAAAAGAAAATGGAGAGTTATGAGAACGTGATTCTACGAGATTGGCAACAAACGTTACTAAGGAATTTAGAAAGTGACCCGGATGATAGAAAGATCATGTGGTATTATGATGAAAAAGGTGGCATCGGAAAGAGTTGGATGGCAACATACTTAGCAGTTATGAAAGGAGCTATTGTATTTGAGAATGGAAAGAGTTCGGACATTAAGTACGCATACAATGGAGAAAGGATCGTTATATTTGATTTAGTTAGAAGTCAACAAGATCACATTAACTATGAAGTAATGGAAAGCATAAAGAATGGTCGGATGTTAAGTACGAAGTATGAATCAGGGATGAAGATATATGACATTCCGCATGTGATTGTAATGGCTAATTTCGATTGGCCAGAGGACAAATTCAGTGTAGATAGGAAATGTTTAATTAAAATGTATAATCCATAATTATTAGTTAGTTATTTATGAAAAAGGTAGAGGGGTTCCGAATGAAGTAAATGAACATGAGAAAAATTTTGTATATGTATAGAGGTGAGGGTAATATTCCAAGCTCACCTCTAAAAAAACTCTCTTTTTGTGTGGTGGTACTTTATATTTATGTGATGGTACTATCTTATCAACGAGGTAGTACTTTGCTCATGTAGTGGCGCTCTGTCTTTATTTTTGTGTGGTAGTACTCTTGTCTTTATGTGATGGAACTTTTGCATTGATGTGATGGTACTTTATGTGGCGATCCTATGTTTATGTGGTGTTAATCTGTCTATTTGTGGTAGTACTCTGACTTTGCGTGGTGTTACTATGTCTTTTATGTACTTTATATTCATGTGATGGTACTTTGGATTTATGAGTTGGTTCTTTGTTCTTGTGGTGGTACTCTTTATGTAGTGGTACTCTGTCTTTTGGTGGTGGTAGTCTATATTTATCTGATGGTACTTTGTATTTATGAGATGGTACTTTCTCCATGGAGTGGTATTCTGTTTTTATGTGGTGGTACTTTGTATTAACCTGGTGGTACTCTGTCTTTATGTGGTGGCACTCTGGTGGTACTTTGATCATGAAGTGGGTACTCGGTCTTTATGTGGTGGTACTCTGCTTTTGTGTGGTAGTACTCTTAATGTGTTGGTACTCTCTCTTTATGTGGCGATACTGTCTTTATGTGGTGGTTCTCTTCTTTGTGTGGTGGTACTCTGTGATGGTATTTATGTGGTGTTACTCTGTCAATATGTGGTGGTTCTCTGTGTTTTTATGGTTGTTCTTTATACACTTATGTGATGGTACTTTGTATAACTGAGGCTGTTCATGCAGTGGTATTCTGTTTTTATGGTTGTTCTTTATACACTTATGTGATGGTACTTTGTATAACTGAGATTGTTCATGCAGTGGTATTCTGTTTTTATGTGGTGGAACTCTGTCTTTGTGAGGTGGTTTAGGAGTCCTTTGGATATATTTATGTGTTGGAACTTTGTCTTTATATGGTGCTACTTTGTTTTTGTGTGGTGGTACTCTGTCTCAATGTGCTGGTACTTTAGTCTTCATATTTTATGACGTGGTTCTTTGTTTATCAATTTTTACTATCTTTTTGTGGTGGTACTTTGTATTCAAGTGTTGTTACACTGTCTTTGTGTGGTGGCACTCTGTTTATGTGGTGGTATTTTATATTTATGAGATGGTAGTCTGTCTTCATGGTTGTTCTCTATATTAATGTATTAACTTTTTTCATGTAGTGGTACTCTGTCATTCAGTGCTGGTACTCTGTCTTTGTGTGGTGATGAGTTAGTACTTTGTTGATGTGGTGGTTCTAAGTCTTTATGTGATGGTTCTTTATATTTATGTAATGGGAAGTTGTATTATTATATAGATAGCGGTGATTTATCGAGTTTTCTCCGTTAAATAAATGTCATATTGTCACCGTTGAAAATAAAGGATTTCTAGTCACTGGATGACGCCTTAATGAAGCGACGTCACAATGTCTCTTCAGTGTCGTCGTCAAGTAAACAACTGGCGTCGTGTCATGAAAAAAATAATCCGCATCTAAAATCTCGGTTTTTGAGTGGAAAATCTATATAATAAAACGCATAACTAATCGGCCGTCATGGATTTCAATAAAAATGTCACTCGTGTCGATCAACGCAGTGGATTTAACTCGTTGCAGAACAAGTTCTGCAACTCGTTAAATCCTTCTGCGTTGTTCGGCACTCGTGACATTTTTATTGATATTCACGACGGTCAATTAGTTATACTATAAGTATTGAGATGCTTTTTTTTGTCTAGTAGTACTCTGTCTTTATGTGGTGCTACTCTCTCTTTGTGTGGTTGTTATCTATCTTTATGTGGTAGTACTTTGTATTAATGTGGTATTTCCTTGTTTATGTGGTGGTACTCTAATTTTATGTCTTAATACTGTTTTTGCGTGGTGGAACTGTAATCTTTATATGGTAATTTGTATTTATGAGATGATACTTTGTTCAGGTGGTGGTACTTTGTCTTTATGCAGTGTGTGGTGGTACTTTGTATTTATGAGGTGCTACTTTGTTCTTTGTGTTTATGAGGTGGTACTTTGTTCTTGTTCGTAGTCTGTCTTTGCGTGGTGGTATTCTCTCTTTATGTGGTGATACTTTGTATTTATGTGATGGTAAGTGGTACTTTGTTCATATGCTGGTATTCTGTCTTTTTGTGGTGGTACTCTGTCTTTATGTGGTAGAACTTTATATGTATGTGATTGTACTTTTTATTAATGAGGTGGTGTTTTGTTCATTTAATTTAACTTAATGCTTTATTCATTTATGGAGCTAACACAGCACATATATTCAATACAAGACAGTACGAGATATATACAAGACATATATAAATAGAAGACAAGAACATTTAAGACATACATACAGTAAAAAATGCTTTTTGTCATATAAATGCGCTTTATCAAAAATTCATTTACATAATTAAATATTGTACAATTCCGAGAAGCAGATAAATCTTTACTCCCATCTATATATTGGTGACATAATCCTTACAATAGCGTACGAATATATCAAACTTTACATTCGGACATAGTAATTTTTCTACATTATTAAATATCTCTCTTCTTATTGTTCATTTAGTGGTACTCTGTCTTATTGTTCATTTAGTGGTACTCTGTGGTGATACTCTGTTTATGTGTGGTGGTACTCGGGATTTATGTGGTGGGACTTTGTATTGTGGTATTTAATATTTATGTGGTGGGACTTTGTATTGATGAGGTGGCACTTTGTTCATGTGGTGGTACTCTGTCTTTATGTGGTGGTACTCCCTCTTTTTGTGGTGGTACTTTGTCTTTATCTGGTGGAACTCTGTCTTTAATGTGGTGGTCCTTTATATTTATGTGATTTGTACTATGTAATAATGAGGTAGTACTTTGATCATGTAGTGGTTGATGTTGATGTGGTGGTTCTATGTCTTTATGGGGTGGTACTCTTGTCTTAGTGTTCTCTCTTTAGGTGGTGGAAGTCTAATCTTTATATGGTACTTTGTATTTATGAGATGATACTTGTTCATGTTGTGATAATCTTGTCTTTATGTGTTGGTACTCTCTCTTTATGTGGTGGTACTTTATATTTATGTGAGTGTACTCTGTATTAATGTGCATTAATTGATGCTCTGTCTTTTATGGTAACATTTATGTGGTGGTACATTTGTTTTTATTTAGTGGTGTTTTGTATTTATTTAGTGGTATTCTGTCTTTGTGTCTTGATAATCTGTCTTTATGTTTTGGTAATTTATATATACGTGCTGGTACTTTGTATTGATGAGGTGGTACATTGTTCATGCTGTGGTACTTTGTTTTTATCTGGTGTGTGGTGGTATTTTGCAGTACTTTCTCATAAATATGAGGTGGTACTTTGTTCTTGTTCGTACTCTTTGCGTGGTGGTATTCTTTCTTTATGTGGTGGTACGTTATATTCATGTGATTTTCTGTGGTGGTACTTTATGTTTTTGTGATGATACTTTGAGGTGGTTCTAGTGGTACTCTTGTCTTTATGTGGTTGGTACTTTGTATTCAAGTGGTGGTACTCTGTCTTTGTGTGGTGGTTATGTGGTGGTACTTTGCTTTATGTTATGTTACTATGTCTTTATCTGGTGATATTCCGTCTTTGTGTGATGGTACTGTGGTGGTTCTTTTTCTCTATTTGATGGTACTTTTATTAATGAAGTTGTATTTATGTGATATAATTTTGTATAAATGAGATGGTACTTTGTTCATGTAATGGTACTCTGTTTTTGTGTGTTGCTTCTCTGTCTTTGTGCGGTGGTACTCTGTCTTTATATGGTTGTTCTTTATATTTACTTTGTATTAATGAGATGAAACTCTTGTCTTTATGTGGTTGTACTTTGCATTGATGAGGTGGTACTTTGTTCATGTGGTAGTATTCTTTTTTTTTGTGTGGTCGAACTCTATATTTGTGTTGTGGTGCTCTGTCTTAATGTGGTGATACTTTATATTAATGTGATGATACTGTGTATTGATGAGGTGGAACTTTTTTTCATGTAGTGGTACCCTGTTTTTTATATGGTGGTACTCTTTGTCTTTTTGTGGTGGGGGCTCAATCTTTATGTGGTGGTATTTTGTGTTTATGTGGTGGTACTCTGTCTTTATGTGGTGGTACTCTGTCTTGTGTTGTGGTACTCCATCTTTGTGTGGTGGTTCTTTGTATTTATATGGTGGTACTTTGTTTAAGTGGTGGTAACCTGTCTTTATTTGGTCATGATGTGGTGATACTCTGTCTTCATGTGGTGGTCCTCTTGTCCCTGTGTGGTGGTACTCTATCTTTATGTGATGGTACTTTGACTTTATGTGGTGGTACTTTGTCTATATATGGTGGTATTTTGTCTTTATTTGGTGCTATCTGTCTTTGTGTGGTGATAATCTTTCTTAATGTGGTGATACGTTATATTTATGTGATGGTTCTTTGTCTCAATGAGGTGATACTTTGTTCATGCAGTGGTACTATGACTTTATGCGGTGGTACATTGCCTTTGTGTCCTGGTACTCTATTTTGATGTGATGATACTCTGTATTTATGTGGTGGTTCTTCGTCTTTGTACGGTCGTACCCTGTCTTTATGTGTTGATGCTTTTGTCCTATGGTGGTACTCTGTCTTTATGTGTGGTACTCTGTCTTTGTGTGGTGGTACTTTATATTTATGTGATAGTAGTTTGTCTTTATGTGTTGATGCTTTTTTCTTGTATTTATGAGGTGGAACTTTGTTCATGTGGTGGTCTTTATCTGGTGAGACTCTGTCTTTGTTTCGTACACTGTCTTTATTTAGTGGTACTTGATATTTAATGTGATGCTCCTTTGTATTAATGAGATGGTATCTTTTACTTAGAAGTACTTTGTACTTTTGTGATGATATTTTGATTTCATGCAAGGGTTCTTTGTTCATATGGTACTAGTCTGTCTTTTTGTGGTAGTACTCTATCTTTGTGGTTGTACTTTTTAGTAATGAGGTGGTACTTTGTTAATCTATTGGTACTTTATATTTATGTTATGGTACTTTTATAATTAAGTTGGTATTTTGTTGATGTTGTGATACTGTTGTCTTGATGTGGTGGGATTCTGTCTTTATGTGGTGGTACTTTATATTTATGTAATGGTACTTTTATTAATAAGGTGGTATTTTGTTCATGTTGTGTCACACTATTTTTATGTGGTGGTAGCTCTTGAATTAAACATATTTTATTTGCCCATAACATTAGCAATTGGGCACAAGTTTTTACAACATTATTTACAGCCCGCCCCTACAATTTACAATAAATTATATATAACAGCAATCATTCAATTAAATAAAAATTATTTACATAAAATACCAAATGCAATAACAAAATTGAATATATTGTAGAATAATGTAAAACATTAGTGAGATATAGAAAAAAAATATATATATCATCTGACGAGATGTAAATTCATCGAAATAGGGCCGTAAGTAGTGTATCACGTCACCCTAGAACACTTTTTTCCCATAGGGTCAATGTTAATTTTTTCATTAGTTTGTTGTGCACTCAACCGTGACTAATTAGCTCTCCATTTTCTAATGCTATTGGTATCCCATTCAATGTTGTTGAGCTTTTACTTGATATAACCGTAACCCTACTTCCAAGCGTCAAGAACGTAGAGCACCGTGAGCGTAGCGAAATGGTGTGAGAGTGGTTGGACGGTTGGGGTGGGGCAACCGGGTTCAGTATTCTAACCCAAAACCTCTTTCCATTGTTTTATTCTATTTTGATGCCTCCTTTTGTGCTGTTTGATTCTTGTGTATTGAGGTTTGTACTCTATCCAGACTTTTATGTTGGTATCGATTTGTCTTCTGATATCTCTAACCTTTTTTTTCTGGTTTCCCATCCCGATCTCGGTTAACTCCCTTGGCTTTTTATACTCTTGAGCCCATGTNTGATTCTGCATATGCGCATTTCGACAACTTATGTCTCTTCAGTGCAGATAAAATCTAAACGTTTGGAAGACCATAAAGTCAAAGATGTTTAAAAACTGATAGAGAACAAAAACCAAATATGATCTAAATAGAAAGCCAAAATCCGCTAAGGACAGAGCTTTGCATGAGGGAGATACTCCTTAGTTTCAACAAAATTTACAAAAGTTAGATATTGTAAGGTTCCAAATATAATCGGCTTTCGGGTCAGCACCAAAGTACTGACTACTGGGCTGGTGAATACCCTCGGGGACTAAGAGTCCACCAGCAGAGGCATCGACCCAGTGTTGAAGTGTTGTGTGTCAAATTGTAGTGGTCAAATTCCTCAGTGGAAAGATCACATCCTTAAGACTTTAACTCATATATATATATACAGTTGTCTGAAGTATGTGACAACTCTTCATACTATACCTATCCAATGGATAATATCGTGAATCGTGAGACATTATACTGGGCTTGAGTATAATGTCTCACGATATTATCCATTGGACAGGTATAGCATGAAGAGTTGTCACTTACTTCAGACAACTATATAAAAATTATAACTTTGTGTGGCGGCTTCCTTGTCGAAAGACATTGAATCCTCTCTGCTAAACACTAAGCTGATCTGCACGAGCACCTATTCATCATGTACTGCGTTACAACCCTAGATTACACCTACGAGGAGGAATCACCCGGTTACCGAAAGCTATATTTTTAAATAGCCTAGGTAGCCGCGTGGTCTAGGGCGCTGGACGTAGTGCAGGCGGTGTTGTCACAACAGTGATGGTTCGAATCCCGGAGAGGGAACTACCAATGTGCAGATTTAACAATGTTGGGCTGATTTTCAGACGTATAT